>JARKID010000277.1:0-70342 GCA_029449255.1 Mycena polygramma
GTTGAGTTGACACGAAAGGTCACACCCACGTGAGCTTAAATAACGCGAATCGGCCTCGAGTCGCGTGCAAGTGCAACTTTTGCTCGAGCTCAAGCGCTCAAGATTGGTGTTCAAACGATTCTGCAAGGGAAATAAAATAAAATCCGAGCAAGACCCATCCATTTTTCACCCGAACCCAAAAGTACACAAATGCTAATCAAGATGCTGATCGTACAATCGTGCAAGTTCAATCTACTACTAGTACAGTAAGTACAATTAAAGTACAACAGAACCGACGAGCTAGTGGGGGAGCGGAGGGGGGGGGGGGAGCGGCGGAAGCGGGTAATTTCATCCCCTTTCATTGCCCGCACGAGGGACTAGAATGCGACCCCCCGTTCAATTGGGTTGCGGGTTGCACCTCTAGCTGGCCCACTAGTAGCGCTAGGTCATGTCGGGCTTCCAAAAAATGCCTCGGTGACGAAACGACGTTCACAAGAGTCCGTGTGTCAGTCTTGTCGTGCTTTTGCTGAATGCCGGGGACAGAGGTGGGCAGGTGGAAGCCGGAGAGAAGCGAAGGGAGACTTAGATGAGGCATATCTGGTATCCACAGTAGCTAGTAGCAGCATCTTGACCGTCTTTCGGAAGACATGGTGGGCGGCAGGCACTGGATCGGTGTGCAGTGTGCGGGAAGCTATGGGACCGCGGGGTGTGGTGGCAGAAAGGGAAGCGGAGAGCGGTGGCCGTAGCAGGGAGGGACGGCAGGCTGGGAACCGTCAATGGCAGGCCGTGTGTAGCGCGGAGGTTTCGCGCGTTTGGTGTGGGAGAGGGAGGGTTAGCCTCTTTGCTGGGTCTTGAGAGCGGGGACGTCAGCAAGAGCGGCGGGGGCTTGCGTGCACCATGCGAAGCAAAGACGGGGCGTTGATGGGGTGGGTCATCGGGTTTTAGGTCTGTCGCAGATGACGCGGACGTGTAGGGCGGCGTTGTGCGGAGGGTTGAGGACGAGGTCGAAAGGCAAGTCGACATGTGCAAAATCCCCACGGACTGGTCCTCAAGTTCGCTCTACTTGCACGTCAACGCAGGCCGGCCATTTCAGTCAATCTTTGGAAGGGTCCAGCGCGCGCGGAAGGAACGATCCAAGAACGAGTCGGTCAGGAAGAACTTGGGAAGAACACAAATGGCTGTGTCGGATGTCCCTTGATCAAACCGCGTCTGCAGGTTTTGCACGCCGTCAGCGCGCCAGCATGCGCATGTCGTTTTCGTGTCATGTTGAGGCCTGAACAAATCCGACCCGCCATCGTATTGCGCTGTGTCGCTGTGGTCCGACTTAGAGACGCCGGCAACGCCGTCCTACCATCTGTCTTCAAAGCGTCGGCACGTCTCCTCATACCCGTCCAGGCACGCTATCCAACCCGCTGTTCCCTTCCGGTCAATGATGAGTCAACGATGCTTGTTCCCCTCTCCTTTTGTGTTGTCCAACATACATAAGTACCAGCCTTTTCAAGTGACCCAGCCTTGTTCTTCTGCTGTGTATCCCGTAGCGTCATCTTATCTACCGAGCACCGGGGTTTTTGCGTCGGCCTCTATGAATCCTTGCTCACTCCGCGCACAAGGGATGAACCGCTCCTCACGATCCACCCTAATTTCTCATATACCGACTTTCTTATTGATATTCTTCCGCTCCTTCGTCAACTCGCAGCTAACTATCCCTGATTTTTATTCTCTCCCTCCACTCCTCCCCACTCCATCGGCCCGCCCTGACCCAGCTCCTTGATCCGCTTGCCCTTTCTTGTCAGCCGCCTGTCCCTCTTCTATTCTGTGATTGTTTCTTCTACCCTCTTTTTTGTGTCAGCCGCTACTTCGCTTTCGCAACACGTCCACACTTTTCTACCGCTGTGCGTTCCTCACATTGATCACCTTCATTTAAGCTCAGCTTGGCCTGGCTCAGGTCCGTTATTTCACCCAGTTTCGCCTCGACTCCACCACACGGTCTCGCCCATACTCGTAGCCGAACCTTCCCGCGGGCTCTTACCTTCTATGGTGGTTACCACACATCTTCCTTCCCTCTGTATGTTGTTCATTTACCTCGCACCTCCTTGCGTTTTCGTGGCCCCATAAACAGTTTCTCATATATAAAAAGTGAATATATGCGTGGCTTCGTTTTTTCTTTTGGCACGCTGGGCACAAAGCTGTCTATCAACGAACTAAGGTCGCGCCCGGAATCGAACCGGGGTTCACAGAAGATTGCTAGAGCTTGAAGAACCTCAGAATCTCGCTACAGTACGCAACCGCAAGAAGACTGAGGAGGCTTTAAGCCGAGATCAAATACTGATTGATGGTTCTCACGGTTGAGAATGTTGAAACCGGAAGCCTGGAACATGAAAACAGCGAGGACAAAGGATCGGCATGTTGATTCTTACATATACAGCTCCAAGTATGCATACTCTCAGCAGCTTGTATCATTGGCTAAAGAATACGCAGGTATGGTTCTGCCTTCAACAATTCAAACACCGCCCTTGACAGGCACGGGCAGCTCCAACTCCCGTAGATTACGTCTGGGAAAAGTGAGTCGGGGTTGAAATCAACAGTTAGTCCATCGTTCTGAAAACCCCAGGCCGATCGGCGAAGCGTGCCATTCTAATCGACATCTCTCGAGAGGTGTGAATGCGTATTGATCCACAAGCGTCCAAGCGACCAAGGAGAACTCGCAAGACCATTACCCAGCACGAAACCGAGGCTTTCCAGGGCGTTACCAATGGTCGGACTTGATATGAAACTGCCAGTAAATCGCACGAGAGGGTTTTTTTTCTATACAAAAAAAAAACTACATTGTGAAAGTCAAGGAAAGAAAGCCAACAATCCGTCTTGATCGTCTACCCCTGCATCAGCGTCGTATTCCATTTGCCAAGTCTCCAGGCGTATTTTCATCAACTCGTCCCAGACTAATGTGGATTCCCCGCCGCCTTCGTCGAGAAAAACGTGGATGCGTCGAAACCATCATTTGATCATTTTGAATCGGTCCGTTTCATGCGTTGTCGAATGGAACGGGGGAAGGCCCTCTAAGATGGGATCACAAATATCCGCCCTGTTTTGGGAATCGACCGAAACCACTGCACGATCAAATCGAGCGTCGAGCATGCGAGAGAACTGGGGCCAAACAAAATTGCTCAAAAGAAAGTCACAAAAGAGAAGAAAAGAAAACCCAAGCCCGTTGTACATTCAACCAAACCCAAAAAGTACAAAAAGAAAAATGCTAATCGTACAACGAAACCCCGACTCTAGTGACCCCTCTTCTCTGGCGTCTGGTGCCCGTGGTAGATGGTGGAACCGGCGGGGCTGACAACTTCATCGTCCGTCCGAGTCGCGCGGGCTACGACCTGGACCCCGGGTTGCTGCGCCGCCGCTGGGTCCGCTGCCACCGGGTCGGGGGCACCATGCTTCCGGCGTTGGTTGTTGACGTGCAAAGCCTGGTTGCCCGGGGACGTGGGTTCGTTGACGACGGCGTCGTTGATGTGCGCTGCCCGACGCGCAACTACGTTGACCTGCGGTTGTGCCTGCTGTTGCGCTGCAGGGTCTGCTGGCTGCGCCTGAGCCGGGGGGTCCGCTGCTGCTGGGTCCGCCGGCGCGGGGTCGGGCGCGCCACCGCCACCCGCCGCCATGCTTCCGAGGAACCATCCCGCCACCAATCACCATGTCCTGCTTGCTCCCGTCGCTGTACATGTGCACGGCATCGCCAGAGCCTGAGGGTGGTGTAATAAGGCCGTCGAAAAGGCCGCGGGCATACGACCGGTCAATGGCGGGGTGCTCTAGAGGCTGAGGATCGGGGTTCGCGCGCTTGTGCGGGGGTGCGGGCGGCGAAGGGGGCGGGGGTGTGTGAGGCAGACCGGGCAGAGCGGGCAGACCAGCAGGCAGACCAGCAGGCACGCCAGGCGCAGAACCGGCACGCTTGACCATCTTCTGTGAGACATTCTGGGAGACGGGAGCATGGTCGATGGCGAGTGCGCGAGATTTGGGGGCGTTGGTGGGGAGAGGCGGGAGCACGCCAAGCGCCTTCGGAAGCTCGGGGGTCTTCGGGGACGTGGGAGGGTTAGGCGTTCCGGGTGCTGTGTTCGCGCGGGGTACAGGCAAAGCGGGCGTGGGTACGGGGGCCTTCGGAGCGTGGGGGGCGTTGGGCGCGCCGTTGAAGCCGTACATGGCTACGGGGGGCTTGGGCGCGGCGCGCTTGAGGTGCGGGGGGGTCGACAGGAGCCTTCGGGGCCGTCGGGGGCTTCGGGGGTCCAGGGATGTCGCGAGCGGCGTGCGGGGTAGCGGGGGCGGCGACAGGAAGGGCGACGGGAGGGGTGGGGACGCTGCGCGGGCTGTGCGAGAGAGAGACGTGGGGGTCGACGGCGACGGCGGGGGTCGGGGTCGAGCGGGGGCCAACATTCACCTGTACAAGCAAAGTGAGCCACGGCGAGACGGAGACAAGGGAGGTAGACGACTGACGTCGACGGGGGCGGGGGCGGGCTGTTGGACGCTCATGGCGTTGGACGAGGCGACGACGCAGAGGCCGAGGAGGACGAGGAAGCGGGGGTTAAGCGCGGACCATGGTGGGATGTGGGGATAGAGGTAAGGGAGATGGAGGGCTAGAGATGATGAGGGGAGAGAGCAAGAGGCGAGCTGGCGATTTGCTGAGCGAGGCCCGCCTTTTATATGTCTGGGGCGCCACTTGCACATGTTTTTGCAGCCTGGCGAGATGTCGTCACTGCTCGTCTTGAAAAATTCAATTGAGTTCGCCACGTCAAGTTTCCCCGAAACCGAGGCGCCTTTGGCCGTCCTTTCTCTTGCAGTCGGGCGAGTTTATATGCAGTCCATACTATACGAAAGCTGGCCGTGTCGACGCGTCGGCGAGACGAGAACGGCGAGTTTGGCGGGGAGCATGCCAGAATCGGGCAAAAGCGTTGAGTGCCTATTCGGGACGAAATGGAGGGCGCAGCACAACACGCGCAAACACCCTCATCTAAATCACTCATGGACAACGCGTTCCGCAAGATCGACATCGACGCCTACGACGAGGACGTGCTGCAGGAGGAGGAGCTCTTCGACGCAGACCCCCGCGACCCCGCACAGGTCCTCGACGATGCGAAACAGCGCCAGGGCGCAGTCCGTACCGCCCTCGCAAGGTGTCTACTATCCGCACATCGCCGTCGCTCGCCCTAATACCCCGCAGGAGCGACGTCGTGGGCGCGCTGAACACCGTCCTGGAGAACGCACCCTATGGCCCGAACGTCGAAGCCGCAAAGGTATGTTCCGCGCCGCCCGTCGCCTGCGCAGTCGTAGCTCAGTACCCCAGACCGTCACGCTCCAAACCCTCCTGACGATCCTCAACACCACCAAAGCCACCGAAATCCCCGCCGTCATCAAGGAGCTGTCGCAGGACGGCCAGGACACCCTCATGAAGTACCTCTACAAAGGTATGGCCATGCCCGGCTGGGGCGACATCAGCGGGAGCGTCTTGCTGGGATGGCATGAGAAGGTATGTCGTCCGCTTTCCATGGATTTTGTCTGCGCGTGCTCATGGCGCTCGCAGTTGACGGAGGTCGCCGGCACGGGATGTATTGTACGCACCATGACAGACAGAAGAACCGTTTAATGGACTAGACTGAATATAATGTACAACTCTGGAGCACAATATCTATCCCGGAGCCGCTGGAGTCGGTAACGGCCCGTCGTCTGCCTTCTCCGCTTCTTGTCCTCTCTTGTTTTTTCACGCCGCTCGCGCAGCTTCTACTTTCTAACGCAATTCCCTCTCCACTCCTCCACATTCGACTTCGGCTGCTGCGTCGTGGCTGAATATCACACTGATTCTGACCATGGCTGACATCGGTGGCCGTGGCTTTACCTGCGGGAGAACGGCCTCCGAGTCGTGTTACTGGCCATCGACAATCGTATATGGGTTGTACGCCGGGTTGTACCTTGCAGGCATCGACCATCTTGTGAGGCCCCATGCAGCGGATTAATCTTTTTAAATCTTATCTCGGATGTGCGTTAATTTATAAGCTGCCTGGCGAGGTACTAAAACCCATAACGGCTGTTTGGATGAACCATATCGTGATATCCCAGTGGTACATCTCCGGAACTCGGATCCAATCCCAGCCAAGGAGAAAAACTCGAAGGTCTCGTGGGAAAGTATTGCAGCGAGATATGGAAACCAGTGTCCGCGAACTGCCGAAGGTCGGGGAGGACGTCGATCCGCCTGACCCGGGCAAACGTGGCTTCGACGCGCTTCAGTGGACTGCACGAGTTTGTTGGCATTCGAGCGTTGATGAGGCGCAGGAGCGCTGCATCTGAGACCAGAACGCACTGCTCCAGGACCAGCTCCCGCAAGACAGGACAGCAAGGAGCAGAGTCGTCGTGGGATGGGGTGAGAAGTTCCAAGATACTGTCGTCGAAAGGCGGCTCCATCCCTTGGGCAGCCCAAGCATACTTGAGCTGAAGTCGTTGGAGTGTGGGCAGGCCGCGAACAAGTTCGATCAGGGATGCCTTCGAAAATGTCTCGGCAGAGATATCGAGAATCTCCAACCGTGTTGCGACTGCGAGGAAAGTTGCAAAAGACAGGGCGTCGTGAGATTCGGTGCCCGAAGATCCACGCAGGAAGAATTCGCGTAACTGCGGCAATGAGAGACGGCGAAAGATCCGCGGAAGGGTAAAGGCAGGGACACTGTTGCAAGATAAAGACATCTCGTCTAAGAAGGGGCACTCCACGATAGAGCCTACAGGACGATTTTCCGAGTCCCACTCAATTGGATCGAAGACTGAGAACCGACAAAACCGCAGGGCGGGGCATTGGGATAGAAGATGCATAGCTGTATCAGATGTCAAGGTGTTTGGGGAACTCCAGACGAAGACTTCCAACGACAAGGAGGTGAGCTGGGCCCACGGAACCGGCAGTCGAGTAGGACTGAGGTCCCCCACCGAAAGTAACAGCCTTGTTAGTCGGGGACTGCCAAGGATCGCGACCGAAGCCCAGGCGGTATTTAACCAAGACGAGCCGGGATCTACGGCTTCAGGACGCTCGCATATTTCAATATGCTGCAAAAGAGGCACATCGCTGGGGGCGAGGCGCGACATCTCCCTTAACATGGGGCCCTGGCCGCTAATTTTGATTTCTCGCCAACGAGATGCAAAGGAAAGAAGCTCGTGGAGATATCCGCACGGTGCCGCGTCTGCTATAGCTATCGGTGGGCCAAAATCGACACCTTCGTCCAGGGAAATAGACAGCGCGCAATCACCAGAGCGACCGAGCCAGGTCTGCAACATCTCTAGACGCTGCGCGCACTTCCTGTCGAACGACTCGAACTCGTACACGTCGGGAGGAGGCCGCGAGGGCCGAATGACGTGAATTTTGGCCCAAAGTCGTGTGTAGAGAGAGAAATAGCTCTCCACGAGCTGCATATGCGTCCCAGGAGGACCGGCGCCTCCGATGCGCTCATGGCGCAGTTACGGCGGGTCGGAAGGCATGCAAGGAAGATTTCCTGCACGATGTCGAGCGGTAGCCGACGGACAGGTGAAATGAGAGTCTTGTGGGCCTCCACAAAAGCATCCAAGCCAGCGCGCTCCTCAGCCAATCTGCCGATAGTCCTCTGCAGTTCCGCGATTTCATCGTCCAAACGTTTCATTCGAAGAGCAGGCTCGACAAGAAGACCTCGAATTTCGAGGAGCTCTTGGTCTGTGGGACAGTAGTTGCCGAATTGGTGGGCGAAAGGGGAATCCATGTCGCGGAGGGCTGGCAGTGGTGAAAGACAAGGAGACGAGCCCCGCCGGTCACAGTGACTTGGAATCACGATAACGTGATGTTTGCGGCTTGCTTCACGTCCACCATGTCCTCGTCCCGCTCGACGCACCTATACACAGACGCGCGTGCTGGCAAAAACACCAGGACGTGAAAACACATTCATTTGCACGTTGGTTAGCAAGGGAATTCCCTAAAATAACGCCTTTGTGCTCGAGTCAAATGTCAACTGTAAGTCTCATTTATACCTCACTAACGCTACTAACCTTTTGTATAGCATCCAATAATAATAGTAGCTAAGGCTCTCTTCAGAGTCAGAGCTGCCCTTCGTACTTGCATGCAAGCGTTTTGAGTATGCTTGGCTACGCAAAGAAAACCTCAAAAAAGGCCGGGGGACCAGCAGCGCACCTGTCTGCAAAGTGTGTCCCTTATAAGCGGGCTCGCCTCTCAGTCCTCGCTGGTTACTTATCCGAAATTCCGAAAAGGCCAACCAAAGTGGGACTGAAATGTTGGCCTTCCGATACTATACAAAGATATCAAATACAAGGGAGGATAGAGGGGAAATCTAGATATTCAGCGAACTAATCATCATCCAGATCGACCATCTTCGAATCCGGGTCTGGTCCCGTGGATTTCGGTAGCGCCACAGATGCTGGCATGTCGGAGTCGGAGTCTGAGTGCAGATGGGTCAAGTCGAACGGCTTTTTCTTCGGTTTTGCCTTGGGAGCCACGACCCCCGAGCGGACTTTTTCCCCAGGTCTCGGTCCAAGCCGTATCGGCTTCCTTGAAGATTGAAGGAGGGCCAACTCTTCCTGCGGACATGTGAATCCACGATTACGACGATTGGTAGGCTGCACGTACCTTCTTTTTCATCGCGGAATCCTCGTGGCGGCGCTGCCCGGGTTTGATGGTGGGGTCGAATCCCAGGTTTTTCAGGACTTCGCCGGAGAACGCGCTTTTGTCTGGGACTTTGGCGTCGGCGGCGTCCGACGCCCCAGTTGCACTGGGACCAGCTGCGGCATTGGCTTTCTTCTTCCCCTTCCCCTTCGACACCGGCTGCTCATCCTTCTCCGCCAATCCTACTTCCCTCGCCTTCATGACGGCTTTCATACCCTCGGAATCACGCCCTTGCAGCGCCTTGAGCACCCGATCGTCTTCTCGCGTAGCGAACTTGCGGCTGGCTTTCGCCTGTCCCTCACGGCCCATGCTTTCCGCGATGAACATCGAGTCCCGCGGGTCGACGCCGGAGCCGCCGCGGCCAGAGACGACATACGTTGTACCGGATGAGTCGTCGAGCGGCTTGAGACCCCACTTCCGACGTGGATCGTATTCCGGCTTCCGCTTGAATGCGGTCGTCGACATGCCTGATGTGCTGCGAGACAAATCAGAGCAAGGTCAACGATCAGAAAAGATACTGCGTACCCGACAGAAAACTCCGGCCTGCTTGCTCGGCGCTGCTCGACCGCATGCTGCACATGCCATTCGCAGACGTCGCTCACCCGTCTGTCGCACCAAGAATTGCAGACTTTGCCGTCCCGTTTGACCGCCCCGCACAGGCCGAGATCTTTTGCGCGGCCAATAATTAGGATCGACGAAGCGGATTCCGGCGTTATGGCGAGGATGTTCGTCGTGGGGTGGGGTGTGTCGTTAGACCGCTGGTATATCTATTCAGTACGACGTGCGTAGAAGAAATGTATAAACAAACCTGAAACGGTTTGAGGACCCTCGGATTTAACAGCGCTACTACGTCGCCTTCCTTGAGGTCGCACATCTCCTCAAAGGCTCCGCGGCTCCCGTCTCGATAGACCTTCTTGGGCCGGCCCTCGTCCTGCGGCACAGTATCAAAGCCGTCGGATTCGAAGAGGAGCAGTGAGAGCATCGCGTCGCCTCTGATGACCACTTTCCCGCCGGTGGCAGACGAAGAAGAGCGCGCGGGCGCACCAAAGTCGACGAGTTTGATGTTTATGTATTTCTTTCCGCTGGGTTTTGGCGGATCTTTGGCTTTTCCTTTGTGGGCTTTGGCCGCGTCCTCCTCGTCGGGGGTAATTTCTACTGGTGCCTTGCTGTACTTGTACGGTCCGCGCAATGGTGATCCAGTCTCCGGCGACAGGGACATCATACCCTTGCTTGTTGGGAGAAAGGCTAACAGCGGAATACAAGCGCGAGGGGGATAGGTAGTAACGTCCTCGAAGATGATCCTGAAGGTCCTCGTGGGGGACTTTGCGCGATCTGTAACGAGTTAGCTTGTGAACATAAGGAGCAGAGCTACACGCACGAAAGACGGATTCCCGAGTTGGGCTCCAGCTGCTGGAAGTGCGGATCGTCGAACGAGGGCTTGTGGTCAACGGGACCGACCTCCAGGTTCTCGATGATTGCAAGTCTTTCATCGCGCTGCGGCACATTCGGGGCGACATCAGGAGCCTGCGGTGTATCGGTAAAAGCAGACGATCGGACGAGGGGTTCGGCTTCGACCGCGTCCAGCGGTCGCAGATTAACAGTGGCAAGCTTGCTGAGCAGGGTCGAAGCAGCAGGCTTTACTGGGACAAAATCCTCGGCCGGCTTCTTCAGAGTGGCAATACTGTTGAGGGTTTTGAGAGCGTGGCGAGAGATTTGATATGACGCGGTTTTGGTATCGGGTCGCCGCGGTTTTTCTGTTGAATGGGTAAGAATACGCGACCTTTCAGCACGAGAAAGCACGGACTTGGTGAAGGAGTAGCTGGGGCCAGGACCGCATCCAGTTTGCGCCGTTTGGGAGATGAAGGCCCAGCATGGCTCGGAGATTCGGGATCCGAACCTCCCATTTCGCCGACCTGAGCTTGAAGAGCTGCAATCTGTCTCTTCAGTTCTGCCTTCTTTTCCTGGATTCCGCTCATCAGCGGTTATTGCACTTCTTCAGCAGCCTAGCTCACCGCTTCTGAGCGCTGTTTGGCGGCAAAGAACTCCATGATTCGACGGGTTTGACGCGACGCGTTGGACACGAGAGTCACGTCACGGTCACACTTCTGACACTCTTCCAAGGACTGCACTGCGATCCTTTGCCCCGGCAGTATCCTCTGACGAAGCTCCAGAGTGTGAACCGTTTCCAGTGAGCGTACATGAACTGACTATGGATTTGTCTTTTCATCTTACAGTCTGCGCAAGCGAGGGCAAAGCGAGGGTGGCCAGACGACGTGCAACTCTCCGTTTCGCCGCCGGCAAAGCCAACGCAGATGCCCGGAACGCAGCGGGAGATTGTTGCCAGGACCGACCAAGCTCAACCCACTGAAAAATCCGCAGCGCCCAGGAATACACTCTGGGTCAAACATCTCAAGGTGGATCCTGAAGCTGCAAATCCACCTTCTCCTGTGATGTATCGGGCGTGTGAAGGCATGTTCAGTCGCTCAGCTGCCCGGGGACAAAACCAACTCATCACAAGTAAGTCCCAGAAAGGTGGTAAAAAATCGACATACCTTACTCAACTTCGACCCTCAGAACATTCTCCACGATTTGAAACCGGCTCGACCCTTCAAAAAATCACCAGCGTTTATAAAGCGATTTACAAAGCGGGAATCACCAGGCCCTAGACTACCGGCATCCCGTCTCAATGTGCGATCTATGTGCGACCACATGGCATTAAATACCGGGATGCAGTCGTAGTGTAGCACGATCCTCTGCTCATGGCTCGCCCGTTACCCTCTTCGACAGAGGTCTGCATCGTCGGCGCGGGGCCCAGCGGTCTTGCGTGCGCGGTCGGACTGGCGGCGCGTCGAATTCCATTCGTGATCGTCGATGCGCTGGAGGCAGGGCATAATAGCTCCCGTGCGGTCACCATGCACGCCAACGCCCTCGAGGTGCGCATGTCCCACTCTCCTCTCTTCCACAAGTATGTGCTCACTGCGAAACAGGCCCTCGAGGCATTAGACCCCCGCCTGTCTGCAGCATTGGTGGACGCTGGGATCCAGACCAAGCTGATGTCCATCGTCGACCAGCACGAGCGGCCCGTGATCAGCCTGCGCTTCGCGGCCATCGCGGCGTACACAAAGTACGCGTTCATGCTGATTATCTCGCAGCACGAGGCAGAGCGCTGCATGCGCGAGAGTATGCAGCGCAGCGGGCACAGCGTGCACTGGCGCAAACGCGTCACGGAGGTCAGGGAGGTGGCCGCGGGCGCGCAGTACGAGCTGGGGTTCGAGTCCGGTGAAGTGCTGACAGCGCGCTACGTTGTCGCGGCGGACGGTTCCAGATCCTTCCTTCGCTCATATGCCGGGATTCGGTTTCTCGACCCGCGCACGAACAAGGAGGCCGGGCCCGGGGACACGCACATGTCGTTCGTGGTCGCCGACGTGCTGTTCGCGACCCCAGTCCCGGCGAACATTCCGAAGGACTACTTCCAGGTGATGATCGGGGCTAGCGGTGTCATCATAGCAGCACCACTGCGGGACGCCTCAGCCTCGGACGCAGAGCAGACCCTCTTCCGGCTGTATCTCGGTGTGCCCCCCAACCCCCCGCGCTCTCCCGACGCCGCGTACCTCCAAGCTATGCTGGACACACAAGGGCCGGGATCGCATTCGACGCTGCATCCTGCCCCGCAGATCACCAAAGTTCTGAACAGCGCGCGGTACCGCACGCGGTCTGCGCTCGCGGAGCGGTACGTGCAGCGCGCGGGGGGCGGGGCCTACATCCTGCTTGTCGGCGATGCGGCGCACAAACACAGCCCCGCGGGCGGGCAAGGCATGAATCTGGGGATTTGCGACGGCTGCGAGCTCGCGCAGGCGATCGACGAGCACCGCCGCGCTGAGAAAACACACAGCGAGGATACTGGGATTATGGACGCCTACTCTGCCCGTCGCAGCGCCGTCGCCCGAAAAGTCATCGACATGACCGATGGCATGGCTGCGGTTGAGAATGGGGGCACAAGCTGGGGAGCGTACTTCCGCGCCTGTGCTACGTGGATGCTCTGCAAGATGCCATTCGTAAATGGGATAATGGCGTGGCATGTCAGTGGGCTTGCCCATGCAAGGAAACTCTAATAGCTAAGGTGTATGCGATATGACCCTCTCAATTCTAATGCGACGATTGACGCTCAGCGGAGACGAGGCGCCGGAAGGAAGTCCGCAAGAGAGAATCAAAATTGGGCCGAAATGTATCCGCCTCGCTCACCTTCCCAAACTCTCCCTTCACTGCTCTTCGTGCGCATCTAAAGCTTCATACATGTGAATCCTACAAAAATACACTGTTATTACACAACAACTAACCATCGTCCACCTCCCCTTCGAGCTCCAAGCGCTGTATACAGAGCTCCGCCACGGCTTCTCCGTCGATAGGAATCGAGTTTCCTGCAAACGGTTAGCGAGGTCGATAACGGTAAGACGCGACAAACCTTGAAAGCCCTCGGGATAGGACGGCAGCGGAAGGTTTGGACTCGTGAAAGCCCTGCAGAGATGAGTCGAAGAAAACTCAGCGGCTGAACACCTACTCGGAGTCCCAAAATCCGTAGTGCGTCATGCCTTGTATAAGTTAGCAAGAAACGCGTTTCGAGTGGGCCATTCTCACCGAGTGCCCGAGTCGTGTACTCGTAGTCGTGCGCAAAGCCGCCGGGGTAGAAGAACTCCATCACAGTCGAGCGCGGATTCGGGTTCATCCACAGCAGACTGGTCAACCCATTCCCATGCACGCCCATCATTATCTGTCGCGCCTCAGCATCGTGAGTTACAGGCAACGAAGGCAACACACCGTCGTCCGCGCAGCAAGCTGCAGCTGCTCCAGCCGTGTCATCTTCTCCGGCACAACAATATGCACCTCATACCCATACACCCGCTCAATCCTGCGTAGCGCCCTCACAAGCCCTTCATGGTCCGCCTGCACGAGCATGCGCCGTCCCCACGCCTGGCGCGAGATATACGTGATCACCGGGCGGCCGCGCGTCCCCTCCCCCTCCTCCGCGCCCACCCCCGCAAACCGCACCACCCCGTTCCGAATGGGCGTCCACCAGTGCGCGCTGCCGGGCAGCCCAAACGGCGGCGCCGCGGTGCGCTGGTAGCGCTGGTAGTTCAGCGCGGGCATCGCGGCGGAGCGGTCCGCGAGCACCACGCGCTCGAGCACGAACGGGACGCCCATGGCGGTGCGGTCCGCCCAGTCGTCGAGAAACTCCATGGTCAGCGCGGGGCAGGACGCGCGCACGACCCACTGGTTCATGGCGGCGTAGTCGCGCCAGCGGAACGCGTCGACGCGGTTGAACCACATGCGGCGCGGCGCGGGGAGGGTCGTGTTGCCCGACGCGGGGATGGTGGGGTCGAGCGAGGAGTACGTGCGCCAGAAGCCGAACCAGAGCTCCGCGGCCCAGTGGTAGTAGTGTCGGACGAATTGCGGGGGGTCGTTGACAAAGTACTGCGTCGGAGGTGAAAACTAGCTTGAAATCCAAGGAAGAGCTGACGGACCGTGACGCCGTCCAGAAGCTGCGCGCCCGACCCAAACAGCGTTCTCGCCTCAGCGGTACTGATTATCCGTATGTCTGTATCGTCAGGCAGCCGAGCCAGCTCGGCCGCCTCCCCGACTTCGATATCAACTCCTTTGGAATATATCTCGGACAAGTCGGGAATATTCTGCGGCTCGTTCGATACGATGAACACGACTCCTTTGTAGATGTATAAGTCATCGATGATGGACCACCTGCGCACACGGTCAAAATTGCGTAGTAAGTTAGCTGTAGACGCGCACCCCGGCACATGGGCAATAATTTTAGTCTGCGGGACTTGAGAAGCGCGGTTCCAAGTCAATCTGGTCTTGTAGATTTCACGTGTAGAGGCCTTGAGCCCCTTGGACGGTGTAGCAGGAGACGGTGGGCGGACAGGAAGCAACTGCGGACGCGTCTCTGGCACATAGATCAAGTAGAGGCCCGTCAACAGCAAGCACACAATGAGAATCTCGCGCAAGGTCGGCGGGGCGAGCCGCATGCTTGGCCTAGCGACGAGACGGCCAGGGGGATAAGAGGACGTGATGCATTTTGGTATGTTCTAAGTTATAAGGATGGGAAGCCTAATCCAGCCGGGTTATGGCCGCATGCTCAAGATAGCCAGGTCGGGGACGCCAGAGACATGAGAGACTCTCGTAAGGTGTGGAGTTAAGACATGCGAAGTGGCGGAGAGGTTGTTAAGGTACTGGAGAAGTGTGGGTCCTTCATAGGGCCGCGATATGTAGATAAAGACCGCGATAGATACCCAGACACGACTCAGGCCGCGATACCCAGACGGAATCCGACCGCGCCAATAACAGAACTGCGACTTGAGAGACAGCATAACCTCATTTTTGGACTGTAACAGCCATCTTCAATTCCTATGCAGTCCCGGTGATACTCCGCTGGCGAGACAGACTGACTCCGTGCCAACAGAATTTTGCAAGACAGCATGCCCGTTCATCTTTAGACTGTCTTCATGCAGTACAAGAGAATACCTTGCTGGCGACAGTGACAGAATTAAGGGACGTCGACGTCGGAAGCTAGGAGTGCATCCACGTGATCAATTCCAGCCTTGTCCCGCTCGCTGTCGCGGAATGAGCCATTATTCGCCATCCCCGCCCACACGACGCGAATGCCTCCTACTCCTCGCGCTGCTGTTGGGTATTCTCTACTACACAAACTCCCGCGTCAACCAGCATCTCTTCCTCACCCAACCCCCTTTGCACGCTCCTTTTGAATTCAGCACCCTCAGAGAACCCTCTCCGCGCGTGTACGACACCCGTCTGTCGTGGGGCGATAATGAGGTCCCGCAGACAAAAGTGCTCGCCAACGTCCCAGGTGGGATTTCTGTGTTTAGAACTCGACGGCGCAGATGTTAACCCTGTCTCGGTCCAAGGGTGGACAATCTATGACAAGTTATATATCTTCAAGGGCGTCGTATACATTGTCTCCGACGACCCAGACTCTGTTCCCGACACGGCAGACATGTATTCGCAGGGCATAAAAATTCTTCCTGGGAAAGAAGCCGAGGACTCGCGACTGCCAAGGGATAAGGATATCCGGATAATTAGCACCGTTGAGGCAAAGCGACTCTTTGGGACGGGTGCCTCAATCATCGATGGAGTTACGGTCCGTGTCCTCATTTGCTATCGCGCCGCCGCAGCCTGACCTTGGAGTTACGGCAGTTCTTCGTCAATGACCCTTCACAATTGTGAGTGGGCCTCGATTGACATATGCAGAGCCATTCTAAATATCTGGCAGTATCAAACATTACTATCACTGGTCTGCGGAGCTTTTCTTCGGCTTCTGGCGAACATATTCTTCACTCGACCCCTCAATCTCCACAGACGGCAACACGACCCTGCCCGCGCCGCGCCGGATACTATTCAACCGCCTCGACGACTGGCGCGACTATGCCTCCATGAACCAATACGTCCTGCGCTCAACTTTTCCCGAGATCACGATGGAGTTCAACGTTGACTGGGACGACCGCGCCAAGATGGGTGTGCCCTTCGTCCTGGAGCGCGTCGTCCTGGCCGACCGCTCCGCCGCCATGCGCGCATACAACTTCCAGCGCTACCAGCGCACAGCCGCCGCGCCGTCCGGCCTGCCCGGCAGCGTGCACTGGTGGATGACGCTCCGGAACGACGTCGTGCAGTTCGCGGGGATGGACCTCATCGAAGGGAGCTCGACCGTCACACGACCGGTCATCACGTACATATCGCGCCAGGAGTGGGGTCGGCGTATGCTGATCAAGGAGGACCATGAGCGGCTCGTGAAGGAGCTACACCGGTTGCGCGACGAGTACGGCTGGGAGGTAAATATCGTGCGCATGGAGGAGATGAGTCGCGCGGAGCAGATACGGATAGCTGTGCGAACCACTGTGCGTCTCCGTATCTTCTGGCGGACTCGACTGTCCTGAAATTAGGCTAGATCATGATGGGCGTCCACGGAAACGGATTAACAAATCTCATCTGGATGCGCCCCAACCCGCGCGCGACGGTCATAGAGTTTTTCTTCCCTGGGGGTTTCGCCCATGATTACGAGTGGACCTCGCGCGCACTCGGCATTACTCACTACGGGTTCTGGGGAGGATCGTAAGCACTTCTTTTCTTTTTGTGGAGCAGTCGTTAATCCTTCACCAGGTCTTTCACCAGCCCTGACACGCCTCCCAACCTCTACCCCGAGGGCTTCCAAGGTCCCGCCTTTTTTTTCGGCCATGTTGCTTGAGCTTACACATACCCCAGGAAACTTCATTCCCATCGACGCCGCCGCCGTCGGTCGTCTCTGCGTCGACAGACTCACACTCTCCTTTGAAGAAGACGACTAGACGTTGACGTCCGTCCTGCACATTTAACTTACACACCCACGGACCCTACGGAATAATTATCCCCGCATAATGTACTTTATAACGCACTGCATCACAACATAGAGGATTTCACAGCAGACCGGTTCCCAGGAAGACGAAAAGCGCAAGTAAATCTAGTCACAGCACAGCAGCAGAGCGAACCGGGGACGCTACGGCGACGGGAGATACCCCGGCATCTCCAGGTCGTCGTCGGAATCCTCACACACGTCCAAGTCGAAATCGACCTGCTTCAGCGCCGAGGCGTCGGTCCTGATGCGGGTGAGCGCGATGGGGAGGATGGGCGGCGTCGCGCCGAGGGTGGAATCACTCCTGGGCGACACCGGTGGCGGCGTGTACCCGGCGCACGCTGGCGTTTGTGATTCAGACTCGCGCCACGGCGGCCACAGCTTGTATGCTTTGAGTGGGCGGGCGGGCGCGCTCCTTGACTTTATCGGGGGTCCCGCGCTTACGGACTGGAAGCCGAAGAGTGGACGCGTTGTGGAACGAGACGAGCGTGCAGTGGAGGGTGAAGAGGGAGGAGCCGACGAGGGCGCAGATGGGGGCGGAACCCCAGGACCGCTGAGTGGAGGGGCTCGCACGGGAGTCAGTCGGCGTGGTTGGGATGGACGCGTTGTGGGACCAGCGGAGGGTGAAGAGGGATGAGCTGAGGAAGAAGGTGCGGACGAAGAGCTGCTGAGCGGAGGGGCTTGCACGGGAGCCGGTTCGTCAACAGGTGGGGTGGACAGTGCCGCGTCGGTAGAATTTGCGGCTGTAGTATCCTCCGACTCCGACTGCTCGGCTCTCGATCTTGGGGTGGACAATGGCGCGTCGGTGGGTTTTGGGGCCGTGGTATTGTCCGAATCCAACTGTGCGAGCGCTTCGTCGAAGAAGCGACCAGCCTCGACGCGACTTTCGGTATCAGGAACTTCACCGCCAGTAGCTGTAGACTCGTCGGCCACAGATTCCGCTGCGTTGATAACCGTCGCCGTGCTCACTTCCTCCGCCTCTGGGAGCTGGTCGACGGCTTCCTTGTTCTCTGGCCCGCCCTCGTTAGGTGGGGAGGGATTAAGATCAGGTATATTTGAGTCTTGAGCGTCGCTCATCACCGGCGCGCTGGTCGTTTCTTCAACCACTATATTATGGTTCAAAGAGATAGGCTCATCGGGAGCCACGTCGCCGATTCCCTCAGCGTCAGTCGCGTCTGCTGTCATGAAAACATCCTCGGCATCTGAGACCGGCGGCGGCGTCGCAGGACGCGTCCCGGGCGCGTTTTCTTCGTCGCCACTCGTGATATTGATTATCGATGCCGCGCGTGGCTTTTTACTGGGGCTCGCAGAATTGCCTGCACGGGCGCGTTTATTAGGAGAGTTTTGTTGTTTGTTAGGCCGCTTCCGTTTTCGCGTCAAAGGGTGGGAGGGCGTAGCCAGTTCATCGTCCGAGGAAAGGAGTTCGATAATGTCCGCGTCCGGCCCAGGTGGGAGACGTGCAACTGCAAGGCATTAGTTGAACATGTTTTTCATACAAAAAAAAGTTGGGACGCACGTCTACGCCGCTCTCGTTCTCGTATTCTTTCTAAGGTTTCATTTAGCATATAAGTGGATATTGTATGAAATCTACTTGCCTTCCTCCTGCCTCTTTCGTTCTTTCTTAACGGGGCTCACCCATTTCCTAGTCTTGATTGGTGTAGGAATGCCAGAGTCAAGTTGAAGAAGATTGGGAGGGAAATCCTCGGATTCTCCTTCACTTTGGAGGTCTCTTTGGGGGTCTGCCATGTCGTGATTTAACGAGGGACGACCACTGATAAAGTGGTCCTCACCATGGTCCAAATCCTCAGGTCGTACGGGGGAAGCCCGGGCACGTGCGTTACTAGTGGAGGGCTCCGCCGCGCCGGTGGCGCGTCGGGGAGTACGAGGCGTACGGGGTGTTGTAGTATTGTTATTCGAACTCGAAGACCCTAATTAAGGTTCAACTTGAGGTTGAACGGGTCGAAAAAGGAGGTACTTACCTTGTGTTCGACCGCGTCGAGATGATCTGGGGTTGCTCGACTCACCCTGGTCGCGAGACGGGGTCGATGGGTGGTCCGCCATGGTGGTCCTCGAGCAAGATCTACGCGACTCGGTCCGGAAGGAGATGCACTTGAGATTTTACCACGCGTGTCAAACTCAATCGAACGCCTCGGATTCCCGCGGTTCATACACTCCTCCTCCTCCGTCCAAACGAGTTGAACTTAGTTTCGGAAGCTGAATCCTGCTCTGCTTTGATAATGGTATCGTGCCTTTCATTTTCGCTCGCAATCGCCGTAATACAAGGAGTCCATAAAAATGCTATAGGTCTATAACTGCTCAGAGGCAACGCGGCTTGTTGAACCCAGATTTGAACGCTGAGCCATCTCTCGAGAACTAGCAACAAATCGGTCCTTAACACTCTTGGTGGTAATCTCTCACATTTTCCCGGTGGACCACACACAGTACAAACCTTCGATCGTCACATCCGAAAAAAAAAGTACCATTAATAATGTCAAGCGGTGATGCTACTCCCCTTCCTTGCTTCATGGTCATAACTGGGGACAATACGTTGGGGTGCGTATTGTAGCCGCGAATGGGAAGGTCGTAGCGTCAGCCCCATTCATTTTTTTTTTTCGTTCTTATCCCCGCCCTCGAGCTTGAAATCGATCAGTGCTGCCAGATGAAAATTCCAGATACAATTACAAATTAACGCGCTCAATTATACAGCAAAGACCAGGGTATCCTCCATCCCGTGCGAGAGTCACGTCACTTCTTCAATCTGCGCCTCCAGCCAACACCTTTACCATCAATCAGCTTCACATTGTGGTCCAAGAGGTCCTCTGCCCATCTGACCCACGAGCTCTTCGCGATGTCGTGTCTCCGTGAATAATCAAAAAAGAGCCGGATGTAGAGAGAAAACAAGACATACTCTGTTGTCGGCCATCTGATGCAGGGATTGGAAATTTGTCGAAGAGCGGGGAAAGTGTTGATATTCAGAGGATCGAAGAATGTAGCCCACTTTTTCTCCGCCCCACGCCTGACAAGAGGATAAGCAAAACGCGTAGAATATAGTAATATTGGAGTGAAAACCTACATCCGTCCCTCGAGCTTAAACGTTATTGTCTCGAGAGCTGAGGTATTGGGGCCGCTGTAGGAATAAAGCCCTGAAGAGGGTACCTGCCGATGTATGCCCTGGGTCAGCAAGCCAGTCTGCAGCTAGACCGGGAAATGCGTACAGATTTACCGCACAGAACAGTCAGGTCCACTATTCCGGGACAAAGATTGACGACGTTTTGGGTCCCGGCTACGGTCAAGGTACGAAGCTTGCTGCCATGGTTGATGAGGAATGCACGCAAACCGCTGCTGACCCCGGTATGGCGGAGATCGTCATGGAACGCGGCATGGCGGAGAACGGGTAAACTTTGAGAAAGAATCAGCAACGGCCGGCATATGAAGGATGACGCTCACTCCATCTGAGAAAGTATCTTCATGAACGACAATTCGCAATTTGTGAGCGTGAGCTGCTCGAGGGCGGCGAGAGCACCAGAAGGGACCGGGCTGGAACTCGAGAATGAAGCCTTGAATCCCACGGAAAAGGATCGTAGGCTGGTGAAGAGGGAAAGGAGAGCTGGATCCTCGAGCCTGGCCGATTTCGCCACTTGAAGTCCTTCCAACCTAACAAGAGTCGAGCCACACTTCTTCGCCAGATCTCCGAAGTTCTTCAACGTAACCGCCAAGGGAATGAGTCCTATGATGTTGACCAATGGCATGGAGAATGCAGATCGCAGATTCATGCTCGCAGTCGTGTGGAAATAAAGGCTTCGGACTTGCGAGGGATCATCTCTCAACCGGGACATGGCATCTTCGAATGCGAATGGAGTTGGGAAGACGAGGGTTTCCTTGAGGTATGGTAGCGCGAGTCGCTGGCACCAGATCTGGTCAGTCGCGTCGAGGACCTTTCAGAGGCTTTTCTCACCGCAAACTTCTTCGACACGAGGACGATCCCGAGACGTGGCTTCGGCTTATAATCTGGGTTCTCGACATCCAATGTCATGGCGAAAGACACTATACGGTTCCATATCTCCTCTGGAACTGATTCGGTAGAGTATTGCAGCGGTTTCGGGGAGAAGGGTGGCGGAGTTGGGTTACGTCCAAGGGCTGGCTCACTGCGATCGTGAGTACATATTTTGTGCATGGAGAGGTGGCACTACTTATTAGGGAAGTTCGGGACTTTGATGAGCCTTCGTAAGTTCGGGTACTTCAAGGCTGCAGAGGTTGCTTCCTCTATGGACGTATAACTATAGCTCCGACTCGACTTTTTGAACTGAAGTGTTTTCAATGATGAGATCCGAGAAATCACATCATGGTAATGATTGAAGTATCTGGTGGCGGGTATAACGAGGGTTTCGAGTGCAGGCGCCTCGCGCAGCGACGATAAAAGTTCTGGTAACGTCCCGGTCAAAAAATCGGATAGCTCCACGATAGTCTAAATGCCTGTCAGTTCTTTAACTTGGGGGTGTCCACGATAAGTACAAGATTTTTCCATTCCTTCAGCAGACATTGCTTGACGGTATCCAGAACGATCTGAGAATTCTTATTCCTGGAAACGTTGTATGTGTCGGCGAAGAGCACCACACGGGCCGGGTCCAGCAGAGGCAGGCCTTTCGCAAGCCCAGAGACATTATCCGCAGACCAAATGGTAGTCGAAACGAATAGGTCGGTCACGTTTGGGGCGGCTTTGATAATCTTGAGGATAGGCGCGCCGTACCCGCCTTCAACGCGTAGCTTCTTGATGAATCGACCCAGCATAGGGTTGGCACGAAGCGCGATATCGAGAGCCGCAGCCTGTGCTTTCGACCGCAACACAACAACATGGTAGAGCAGCGGGGTGGCTACGCGAAGCCACGCCTTGGAGACGAGCAAGAAAGCGGAACTCGACTCAGAGTATGCGGCAAACGGAGAGTTGGTCGAGGTATCCGAGAACATTTCATCGGGTATTTTCAATGCTGGAGACAGAATTTCGGACTAGGAGCAGGGTTAGATATTCCCCGGGACAGTGAGCGTATTCCATTCACTATTATCTCGTCTGGGAGGTGGTTGGCCATAATGGCCGTCAGGGTAAGAGGCAAGGCGTTAGGCGTTATTTGTTCTTGTTTCAGACTTATATTGCCCACAGCCACCGATCTGTTTCCGTTTAACGAAGTCGAATCGTGGCCGCTGAAAATGTCGTCTTTCAGTGCTCTGAGGAGTCCTGTTCAACCTTCTTTCCCACCAAAACGACGCTTTACAAGGTCTGCAACCTTAACAAGTCCCCCGCCCGCATTTGGGTACGTCATAACGAGGCTCTTGGCGTTTACCGGTTTACTGGGTCTCGCAGCAATGAAATGATCCGGTGCTCGCCAGGTGAACTGGAGAAATACAGAAAGAGCGACGAAGAGTTGAAGTCTTTCAAGAATCGCGGTGTACGAGAATTCTACCAGCGCCAGAGTGGGATACACGATTGTCGGCGCGTCTTCGTCTGATTATTTTTCTTAGATGAGATTCTCGACGGGTTTTTGGAGGTGCTGCCACCTGGTGTCTCATTCTTGAAAGCCTGACCTTCTCTCCAGGTCGAGGAGGTTTTAACGTCAACTCTTCCCGACAAAATATTTGGGACTTTTGCTCGTCGCCCGGTTTTAGATGGTCCATCCGTCATGTCGCCCATCACCGACGAAGGAGAGGCCGAACGACAACCGTTATTACCCAAGACCGAAACTAAGGAAATGAAACGGGTACGGGCGGATAAAATCGCCTTGAATGGTAGGTTACTGAGGGGATCGTGTACAACTACAAGTCGCTAAATCTCTCCAGTCAACATCCTCGTGAATATCCTACTGCTGGGTTCGAAGGGTGCTGCGGTTCTGTTCTCGAACTCGATATCCCTTTTGGCATCATTTGTCGACTCCGCCTTGGACTTTCTCTCCACGTTGATCATCTGGGGTGCAGATTTCGCGGCCAAGCGAAAAGACCATGGTTCTAAATACCCGACCGGAAAGAAACGGTTCGAACCCCTCGGCGTGCTTATCTTCTCGGTTTGCATGATCGCTTCGTTTTCTCAAGTCCTTGTCGAGTCGTTGAAGAAACTCTTCGGCGAGGAAACGGGTGAAATCGGGACTCTCTCGTTATTCGGCAAGGCGTACGTCTTCGACTTCATGTGTAGACACCTTATTCACATTTCCCTCCAGTACCATGGTAGCAACCATCGTGATCAAAAGTGTAATATGGGTCTGGTGTTCTCGATTTCAATCCAGCGGCATCCAAGCCCTGGCTCAGGTTAGCCACGTCTGATATAGTTTTCGCCCTTGACCAGTGAGATTCCCCAGGACGCCAAGAACGACGTCTTTTTCAACGTCTTTTCCTTGATAATACCCGTATGTTTGTTACTCAAGATGATCTCCACTCTCACCCTATGTGCAGTGGGTCGGCGAAATTCTAGCCATCAGACAGCTCGATCCTCTGGGTGGTGCTTTTCTCAGTCTTTACAGTGAGTACGCGCCTGGTTTGAGATTGTGATACTGAGATCCCCTTTCTCCGTCGTTCACAGTTATATCGGAATGGGTCCAGACATTGTTAGAAACTTTCGTCAAACTTTCTGGACGCATTGCCGACAGCGACCATCATTTCCGCGTCCTCTATCTTATATTAAAATTTAAACCCGTGCTGGAAGTCTCCTACCTCGAAGTCTAGTAAGCCGGTCACCTTCTTCGTCTTCCTGAGTTAATGCCAAGTACCAGCCACGTTGGTGATGAGGTGATTGTGGAAGCAGATGTGATGTAGGTTGTCTTATGCGCGATATTACTGTGGATTGAATTCTCCGTAGTCTCGCGTCGGATACCACTCTTCTGTACGCGCACGACATAGGGGAGACCATCCAGGCCTCAATCGAGGCCCTCGACATGGTTTCGCGTGCTTAGTGAGTTTCTGCTGAGTTCCAATGTCTTCGCAGGTTAATGTAATATCGCTACAGCGTTCACTTGGATTATACCAGCGCAAATCCAGCGCAACATAGCGGGGTACCAGTCACTCCCAGAGTCAATGGTTCAGCGTAGATTTCGGGGAGAACGTACAATAATTTATTTCTATCTTGGTGGGCATACATTAGACCCTCTGTAATGAAAGACGAAAAGACGAAAACATTCCACAGTAACTCATGCCATGACGCTTTTCATTGCAACAGAACTTACAACGATGCCATCTACTACTATCCGTTCTCGCTCCTGGTCCTCCTTGGCTTCGCGGACGCCGACCTCATTGCCAAGTTTGTGATACTATCCGAGACGTTTAACATGTGAAGGAGCCGGATTCGAGATACACACACCTTCTTAATCGCAGTCCAGTCCGTAAGGTCTCGTAGCTCAGTAAATGGCGCCTTAGTACCCTTGACGATGGCATCCATGTCGCGCTCGACAGCTTCTGCCAACAGGTCGGGACCACCGATGCGCACCACGATCAAAGCAGTCGTTGCATCCGATACGCCGTATCGGCGCATGGCTTCAGATATCTGGCAAAATAAGTCTCGTAGCGGGTACGAACAATTTGCAGCGAATGGTTACGTTGTTAGTCGGGTTGAGTGCCCATATAATCTCGGAATGCACGGTTTTTGTGCGCAGGCTGCCTTGCGACTCCGCGAGGATGGCCTGGTAAACCGCGGTTCGCAGATGGTTCACACTCGTGATCTAGAGCGATTCGTCAGGCCCAGTCGCAGAGGCGCAGAGAACATCCAGACGAGCCGGGCTTCGATAAAGGAGAAATTGACAGCATCGCGTTCGCGTTCGCCGTCGCTGCCCTCGGCCGTTGACGCAGTGATGAGACGCTTCCGCAGGGAGTCTGAATCGGACACGTTCGTGTATAAGGCTGCATGAACGCAGGATAGATGAGTCGGAAACTGAGGCAGTTGGTACGACTGCATCGCGTGTCGGCGCTTGTTTGGTGACGGTGATGCGCAAGCTTGAGGAGAACCACCATGGCCAGGACAACGGACCACCCTCCTTGGTCTCCTCGAATGTCAGCAGCTTGCAAAGTTATCTTCTGTTCTGCAGGACTGCTTTTGGGACTAAGTACAAGCACCTCTATTCGCTCAGGGTTACAAGAGGACCCTCGTATTTCTTAAGGTTGTCAATGAGCTTCGCCCATCGTCCTCCGTGCCATGTCATCATATCCTTCCACTGGTTGCTGTCCTCCCCGAAACCCCTCATGCACCATTGGAGGTCTCCCGCAATCGCGAAGTCTGCAAACGACACCTTGTCACCCATCACGAACGGAGCGCCTTCGTTCATCCCTTCGTTCAACCATCGGTCGAGCTTGCCATAGCCTTCCTCAACTGCCTTCCAGGCGACTTCGTGAGCTTCACCCGTCGGCACTACGTTCTCCAGCTTTTTGCCGAATCTTTCCTCCCGAGTCCGCACATAATACTCTTTACTTGGGCGACGGAGTATCTTGGCGACGGCGGGGAGAACGTACGGGATCTGCGTCAATGATAAGGGCCAGTGCGTCTTCAAGATAAAATCAACGACGAACAAGTCGTTCCCTCGTCGCATCGGAGGCCACGCGAAACACCTTTTGCAGAACATGGGTTCCCGCAGGAATCAACTCGGGCGTGTCAGGATAGGTCGAATCCAAGTAGTAAGCAATGCGGGCCGAGTCGGAAACGACTGCGCCAGTATTGGGATCCTGGATAACGGGCAAACAATAGTATGGTTTGCCGTTGGCGTGTACCTCGGGTGGTTCGGCTCCGATCTTCTTGTACAAGGCCTCAATATCCGGATATTCGATCCATACAGTTGTGTATGCCAACCCTTTGTAGTTCAGGCTGTATCTATTGAGTTCGTGTCCATTAGACGAATATAAGGAAGCAGGAGATTGGGTACCGTATTTTCCATGTGTTTGGAGACCATGCGCACCCCGCCGCTTTTGACGGTATGTCGTAGAAGATTATGGGGTCGTTGGACATGGTGGTCTAGCTGAGAAGAATCGAAATGCAGTCCGCAGCTCAAGTATTACTCATGCGAAGCATTACTCATGCATATGCATTACTCACGCGTCGGGTAAAACCAAGAATATTTTTTTCAGTGAGAATTCGCAGAAGAATCTGTAGTTCTAACTTTAAGTACAGGCGCTGCAGGCTCTATAATCTACACGACCAAGAAACTCTATCATTATTTCTTCTCATTCTCAATCTTCTTCGGTCCACTAACAGTAAACAGCAGACTGCCACAAAAGACCATACTGGCGCCGATGCCCAGCTCGACATTCCAAGGATTTCCGAACCACCATACACTGAAGCACAGGCTAATGGCCTTGCGCACGGTGAGGACGATATTCGTAGAAACCGAGGATACTTGCTGTTGGAGGAGAATCAACATACGGCGCGACTGAGAACGTCGAGTATGACTCACCGATGAGAGTTGGTTCACACCGGAAACGCAGACCAGTTGCGAGCAAAGGTTTGCAGCAAGTATCAGCCAGGACAGCATTGCAGAGGTGTCTCGCGTGGAATCCGACAGACTGTAGAGACCCTGCTTGACATCCCCGACGAGAAATAAGAAAACCGGAAGAGATAGGAAGTGCTAGGGTTGTATAAGCATTTTCGCAAAGCGAGCGGTCAAAGAGTTAGGCAAATACCGTATAAAAGACGCCTTCTTTCCAACAGGGACCATACTTTCTGTAGGTCCGCTCTTGCAGCAATCCGAAAAGTCCAGTGAGAACCAGGGAGACAACGAGCATCGATATGCCTATGGTGTATCTCCGGATGTCATCGGCAGACTGTAGGTGATCGGCCTTCTTCGACGTGGCTGTAGGCGATGGCCGTGCGAGTGTCGCCAGAATAACGCCGGCTGATACTAATAGCACAGAGACCTGGTACCAGCGTGATGAGTCGGGAAAGGGTTCGATACATCGCAGCTTGAGCCCACTGACCACTTGCATTATTGTGTACCTCTTTCCGGCAAATAGGAAGCCGAAGAGCATCGACACAGCCAGTCCTACCGGAACGTCAGCATTGCAACAAGAATTTGAGGCAAGGATTCACACCCGCAGACCGGAAAACAATGAGGATGGACACTTGCACATTATAGGCGAATGCCCAGTTATATAACAACGTCGAGGACGTCAACAGAAGCACCTGAGCAATCCAGTGGCCTATCGGGACCTGACGTGGCTTGAGCCGAGGTAACCAATGGCCGGGAGGGACGACCAGAAATGAGGGAAGCGACTGCCCAGCAATGAATACAACATGCGAGAAAGTTAGGGCCGAACCTGCAGAAAAGCCAGGATCAGCCGTGCGTGAATTTAAGGTATGAGGGTCGTCACCAATTCTAGAGTTCATGATGAGCAACTGCTCATACGCCCAGAAATTTCTGGTTGGGTTGAATATTCAAAGGCAAGCTCCCGAGTATGAAACGTACGCGCAGCAGCCTCCCAAGACCGTTGAGAGAATCGTGTAATAGTCCAGCAACGCAGGTGTGGCTTGAGACAGACGTACGCCGGGATCGACAAAGTCTCTCGGAGTCGACGGCTTTCGCTCCGCTACGTCTTTCATCGCGTCCCTTCGTCGTGACATGAGGTTCGCGTTCAGAATTCAGCACACCGCAAGCGTCAGGTTGGGAGGTCGGAAGGAGAGTGTTTTGCCACGTGGTCGAGGCATCGAAATCCAAAATAGGCAATGGAGTCTGAGATAGGGGCTCTTTCGAAGGAACGTAAAATGCGGCTGCATAGTTATCTAGTTTTTGAGTACTGCGGAGAACCTCAAGCGGCTATACATCATGTTCCAGTTCCCTAGTTTATCCTGACAATCAACGCGCACTTGCTCTTCTACTTCCTTGATGATTTCGGTCGCCTCGCTATCGGAGCAGTCTTTCAGTATAGACTTGCGTGCAAATACTTCGAGCCAGCCTCGGATGCCGGCCTCGAGCGGGGTGGCGCGAGGGACAAGAGAGATATGGATTGGCTCGAAAGAAGCTGCGACTAGAAGCTAAGGGAGAAATATGCGAGTCTTATTACCCAGAGTGTTCGTGCCGAGCATACCTTGGTATACTCTTCCACTGAGGGGAAGAACCACGGATCCAAGGCAACAGGGTCGTAGCCGCGGGATTTGAGGGCACGATGCAAAGCGCTTCTGATGCCTGCTCAATCATCGTCAGAGGGGGATAAACATAAAGTTTGGCCTTACCGATGCAATTCAACGCTCCACCCATTTCAACAGCCAGACGTCCACCAGGCTTGAGAATTTGCTTAACGCCCTCCAGCACCGCTGCCGGATCGCGTTTGCACCAATGAAATGTAGCGTTACTGAACGCAGCGTCAAACTTGAAGTCAGCGTCGTTGTTGTTGAACGACGCCATAGGGATGTTGAGATCTTGGATATCAGACACAAATGCATGGGCGAGACCAGCCTCTTTCGCCTTCGCGATCTAACAGGTCGTCAGAAACAGTAAGCATGTTAAAAGTGACAAGCACCATGCTTTCACTGTAATCCACGGCAACAACCAGTCCACCTGGAGCTTCTTTGACGAGTTTATCGATAACCAGTGTAACTTCTCCGCTACCACAACCCAGGTCAATTATCTTTTCGCCTGGTTTAGCAGAGAGAAGGTCGAGAACAGGAGCAGTATACGCCTGCAGTAAACGAGCCCGTCAGAACTTCCCCTGGTGTCCGTCTTTGAGCGGAAACGAGACCTCTGAATAAACGAAGGCTGCCGATTTATTGTACAGAGAGGCAGACCAGCCCTGCGGGTCGCGCGCGTGAAGGCTTTCCGAAGCGTCTGGAGCTGTATGAGATGCTATGGAAGATTTCCTTTATTTTTGAGAGTCAACACGGATGTACGCCGACTTAAATACAAGCATGCTGAGGGTCGTCGGCCGACGACAGATGTTCAACGGACATAATCGGGAGAACGACATCGGCCGAGGGTCGGAGAGACCACCGAAACATAGGAGCTGAACCTGAGCGTCTTGATAGCTTCGAGCGGCCGGGGTGACTCCGTTTTTGCGGAAGTTGTTGTTGTGGTTCAACTTTCAGTTGATGGGATCAAACGCGAACGCGTGACGTAACGCTTCAACAAAGCTCTCATCATTCCGTCACCTTTGTCCAGGTCCATTCTCCCGGCAGCCAAGCTATAGAGAATGCCTGCCAAACGGGTTTCGCCCCAATCGCCGCAGCATGCCTTCAGTGCTGTCGAATCCCCCTTTTTTGCCCTGTTTGAGCAGAGACGAGTTCCTTCGGCCCAGGAGAGCAAAGTGATCCAGGAGTTACTGGCAGAAAAGAAGGCCCACCTCGCCCTCCTTAATTCCAAAGTACCCAAACGACGGACTGGGAGAAAAGTCCCTCGTCAACTCCGCGCCGAACTCGATCACACCCGTCGATTCATAAAATTCCACCAAGCCTTAATTTCCCCGTGGCGGCGTCTTCCTGTTGAAATTCTCACAGAGTGTTTTCTCTTCACGTTGGGCGTTACCAAGCAGCCCGACGACAGCTATTGGGACGATGACAGGGAAGGCACATTGCTGTTGTGCAAAATTTGTTCGACTTGGAGGGCGATAGCCATTCGAACGCCAGCGTTATGGAACGTGTTGTCCGTCAGCCTACACGCCGTGCGGGAACCTTTGGATTGGATTACGATTTGGCTGGATCGAACTCGGTCCTTCCCTGTTTATCTTCAGGTGTTCTGGGGTCACAGGGCCCTTCCAGATGTCATAAACCCGGTGATATCTGCATTTGCGTCACACCTTCACCACACCGCTGGACTGTGGATTGATGGTCTGGATATCGAGAACTCAGAACTTATCAATGAAGACACATATCCCAAGCCCACATTTCCACCTACCGAACCACCGTCCTACGCACCTCTCCTTTCTATCGTCGGCGTGGACCTGCCACCCAATAGTGCATGGGACTGGATTCACGCCGCGTGCCAGGCGTCGCCTCGTCTAGCACACCTCACCACATCGCAATTTTCTCTCGATTGGCCGGTCGCTCATCTGACAAAACTGCACTTGTTCGACGCAGTCCCCATGTACAAGGTGTTTCTAATCCTGGAGCAGGCGCCGGATCTCGAAAACATCTCCCTCGACATCGACGGCCCTGCCGTGACCAGTTCCAGCGGGGACGTCCTCTGTATGAAGTCAGTTTCGCGGATAGAAATCACTTCCAGCGAATACCTTGGACAGTTTTTGGAGCAGATCCAATTCCCAGGCCTCACAGACTGTGCCATCCACCAGATTGTGAATTGGCCAGAAGCGGAGTTCTTTTCGTTCCTCTTCCGCTCGTCCTGCCATCTCACGGCACTCCATTTCTACTCCGTTCAAATATCTCAAGAACAGCTTATTAAGTGCCTTCAGCACAAGGCCTGCAGTACGCTGGAAGCACTTTCTATCTGGGAGTGCCACGACCCGCCCGCAAGCGTAGTTCTCCAGTATCTCACTTACCGCGACCACCCATTCCCCAACCCCAACTTGAACTCCATCGAGCTCGGGAACATCCAGGCAACAGACGGTCTTCTGTCTACTCTCGTAGAGTCGCGTCTCCCCACGAACGTGATCGAAGTACCGTCGGGTGTGGCCACACCAGCTCGACTCAACAAATTCCAGTTCTCGTTTGTTGAGGGTGTCGTCGCGAGCCAAATTACGCATGTACAGGACTGGGGACGGTTGCGAGATATAGAAAGGACGCATGACCCCAAGGATCTGGAGGTCATTTTCCCCGACGATGACGAGTAATTCGAATAAAATTTTGGCGTCCATCGCCTTTGTACAAGTGTAACAACTCTTGGAAATCTGATTGTAAAATAGAAATAAAGATCGCCGTAATCTTTGGAATTTGGACGTGCCGAAAAATGGACGCGTCTAGTTCTTCGTGTATCATGTGACCGAGCATCTCTCAAATGGACGTCGATGTCGCGGGCCCCGTTGCTCAATCGTACACGATCCTGCGCATAAAACGAAAGCGCAATGAAGAGCCGTTGGATGCCCTAGGCACGCTACCATCCTACTGTCGCTCCGCTTGACTGATCGGTGAGCAGTCGTTGAATCTCGACGCAGAAAGAAGTCTCGAGGTGGTGTGGGCGTTTTCCAATTCGCACAGACGGTCGAGCATGATGCATGGGAGGACGACAAGCGCAAACGCGATATTGAGGTCAGTGAAGGCGATCAGCTGCCAACTTCGACGTCTGTAACGTTTGCATTTCAAGGACCAAGTGTCCCGTTTAGCGCGCGAGAGTGCGAGCACCCCGGCCGAGCCCAAGCCGCCTCCGAGTGCGAGAACTTCGCCCTCTATTCCCAAGGATGATCTTGTACGGCGGTACCGGATTATCGCACAAGAGGAGGAGGCCCCCACTCGACGGCGGGTTCCAACCAGCCCGTATGTTTTGCCCGCTGTTTCCTGATGTGAATCCTGACCAGAAATCGAAGGCCCAAGGTTATATCGGCAAAGGACCTTCCTCCCAAAACGAAAGACACGGGCTTCAAGATGTACGACGCCGTTCTTTCCGCCGATAAAGCCCCTGCTGTCGAGCGTGATCAAGAAATGGACAATTTCCTGCCCATGCTGAATGAATATCTGAAGCGTGAGTCCCGTCTGCCTGTATTTACAAACGCCAAGCATGCTTATATGGTTTAGTGAACGATATTTCGACCTCAACATCAGCGTCCTCGGTCTCAGAGTCTTTACTGCCACCGTCGGCATCGTCCACAGACGACTACGTCTGGGATGTCTTTTACCACCGACCGGCTACGCTGACGGAATGGAACGAGGCAGCTAATGTTGGGACCTTGTGCGTGCTACATGTACAATTGACACGGTTATTTCTTTGAAGCTCAACGTGTCATGTAGAACTGGCCTCCCTCCCTCGATTACGGATCCCTACGACTCGGCCTCAGATTCGGAAGAGGAGGATGAAGCAGACGAGGATTCGAATGGTGAGCCGTCTTCCACCTCCAGTCTTCCGCATCCTGAATTTTCGCAGCCGAGGAATATTACAAAAATGACTACCCAGATGAAGAAGAATCTCCCGAGGAAGAAGATAGTGGTAATATGCTTATTCCGACTATCTCGTTCAGGAACCTTACCAGTTTATAGATGAGTTTCATGAAGATTCGGAGAACGAATCTTCTCGATACGACGATGGATCCGACCATGAATGGAGATAATCACAAGTTATTTTACACTGACGAGGATTACATAGATTCTTCAAATTTCATTTCATCTGATCGTTATCGTTTCATGCTTTCGCGTCAGAGTTCGTCTATAAAATCGTGAGCTGGAGCAAATGGGACAAACGACCGAATTTTACCACGGAGTGGGTGCTCGGAGCCTTCTTGGAGCGACCTCTTCCGACAGTGAGCATGCCCAAGAACGCCAGGACCGCAAACATGGCCAAGACCACTGCCAGCGTCAAGCCGGCGCCGAGGAAACCAGCGCCGACCGGGCTGATTTTCTGGTGGTGCGCAACGTTCGCTTTGGCTGCCGCTGCGCTCGCCTGGGATGCGGCAAGGGCCAGAGCACCACAACCACGGTCTTGTGAATTGTTGCAAACCTTGCACCAGGCCGCGGTCGTGTTAACCAACGCGGGCTGCAAATGATGAGTTGGGACGCTGAGGGTATAATTCGACTCGCTCACGTTGACGTGGTCGGCAAGGGTCGAAAGCGGTATGTCGCCCGAACCACCGAGGAAGTTGTAGGTCGCGAAGTCCTGGGCAGTCCCGTTCTTGAAGTTGAGGCGTATGACTGGTTCGCCGCCCGCCGAGGGTTGACGGACTTCCAAAGCCACAGCAGACGCATACGGAACTGGAAGTTGCTTGAGCCTTGCGGTCGACAGGTATGATGTGTCCTTAACTCACCAATCTCAGCCAGCGCGGGGTTTTGTTCGGACGTGCCGGTCATATTAAAGATGGATAAGAAGGGCTTGTAGGCAAGCGACTGGTAAGCTATCTTCAAAGGGTCCGAGGCGTTGGCGATACTAGCGAGCTCAGACAGGATCTGAGGCAGAATAGTACGTCCGGCGACTGAAAATTGGTAAGTGAGAAGATCACGCTTTCGTCGTGAAACGAATCCACATACTATTTCCAATGCCGTCGAGCTGGGGCGATGTGAAGACCCCTGCTTCGTGCCAACTGGCTAGGGTGTACGCCTGCTCCAAAAATGTCGGGGGGAGCGCTTTGGAAAAAGCCTCGTTGTGGATAGATTGAACGTTCATGAAGTCGTAAATCTAGACGAAACGGTCGGTGGGGCTGAATCGAGAGAACTTTGTTCAAGCCTACATTGTACTGGTTGTTGTTTCGTCAGCCAAGGCAAACCGAGATTTATGGAACAATGCGTACCATATTTTCCAGAGTCACCGGTCTGCCGTCCAAAAACGGAGGCAGTTGGGCCAAAAACGCAGCGCTCTCGTTACGTTTCTGCGCGAAGATAGTCGAGTTGTAAAACGCGGCGGTCGCTGCATCGAAGGTCTGGAATCGCGGTCGGTTCAGATGGACACTCGGTATGCAAGTAACATACCCCGCAAGAAGTATAGCCCTCCAAAGATACATCGTTCGCCGGCTCAACGGACTCGACTGCGGCAGGGCACGGTTACTCGATGTTCAATGAAGTTTGCGGACTCAATACTCACTTGGTACGTACTGCAGATATTTTATTAAAGAGGACGCTTGGGACAAAGAGGACCAAAAATACCTGATAACCTCCAAGCGCGCCGGTGACATTCGTAGAATTGGCGAGATCGGTCGTAAAGTTCACATTAGCAGGGAAGAGTCCCTGAAGCAAAGCCACGGCCGAGTCGTATATCACACCAAGCTCGCCTCCAGCGTCAGCGCGAACATGCTAGATTATCGTTCTGCATGTCAGGTCGCAGCTCATTTGAAACGAAGATTACACCCACAATCTGCGTCTGATCCACGAGCGTCGTGTTAACGCCAGCAATGAACGAAGGCGAAGACGCGTTGAAGTAAATCGAACGCAGGTGCTGCCCAAGCTGGAACTCTTGTTGCTGTGGGACGCGGCCAACTTGAGTCGTCAGCAATAGATTAAGGGTTGTACTCACCGTTCCGAGAGGCGTGATAACGGTGGAGGACGCCGTATATGTGGTAGGATCCTGATAAAAGCCTGGGAAACAGACTTGGTGTGAGAACCTTAAATAGACGTGTCGCGACGCGTTCACCTGCGCGATCGCCGTGCCTCGAGGGATGTTAGGAAACACGATTTCCTCCCAAGTCGCGCAAATACCTAGTCAAAATCACAACGCCCAGGAGCTTGCTATCGGCCATAGTGAGGATGGAAGAGACATCGATTGCTCGGGCCTCCGAGGCTACTTATAGTCGGGACCATGTGGGGCACGAGATTTCGAAGCAGGGCGTTCAGCCAGTGACAATGACATGTTGGTGACATGCCACAAGGTACCGGAACTCATCGGCCGATTCTTACCGTTATTCGCCTCGAATCAGGTCTAGTCGTTTACAAAGGTAGGCTGAAAGTAGGGACCAGAAATGCACGAAAGTAAAAAATCTAGTATCACGACAGTGTTCCCCCAACCGACTCCATTGTCTGCTCGAATAATCAGCCAAGAGCAATGAGACCAACGGCAGGGCACAAACGAAAGGGGACGCTGCAGGACCATCCAGGATGGCCAGCTCCTCCGGCGTAAAAGGGAGCCGCGGGACGATAAGAACGCGTAGCGGAATAAGCAGCATAATCACTACAGGGAAGCCGATGGCAGCTGCACGGCGAGTCAGCGGAGATGCGATCCCGAGGGAGCGACAGACCCACCAATAGTTTGTGTGATCGCGAATGTGGCTCCAAAGCCCACGAGTTGCACGCCTACGAAAAGCAGGATGCGGGACTTGCGGACCTTTCGGAGAGGCTCGTCTACCGGAGTCAAGTTTTTGTCGCGCATGAAGTAGAGCAGCTTTTGGGTGATTCCGTTACCACGGAGCGCATCTGCGCCCATGAACCAGCTGGGGACTGAATGAGTTCGAGGGAAGGCGTTAAAGGGAGAATATCTCACAAAAGACCGGCAAGGACACCTGGCAGAGAGTTGGAGCAGGAGACCAGATGAAGTTACGGCGAACACACCTCGCGGAATGAGGTGCAATAGATGCAGAAACGGCCCCGTTAGAAGGACGAGACACAGCGCCCCCTGAGCCAGATTGGATACGCGTTGCTCTACCACCGCTACGGGCCGTTCACTGAAATCCGCAGCTTCGTCGCTCACTGACTTTCGTTCCTCTTCGTCCTTGGCCGGCCGCGAGTGCTGCATGATGAGGAGGGAGGTGGTATGAATGGGCGCTTGTGGGATGAGGCCGTTTGGAGCTGGAACCCCAATGAGGCCAGCGATGAACTGCCCGTGAGTGAGTTTGAGGATGCGAGCTTTTAAAATGGGTACTTACGGTGGTGATACCAAGGAGGAAAAAATCATAGTGAAAGCCTGAAGATTGATGAGTTTCTTGGCCGCGTTCTCTCTTGAGAGAAGAGACTCGCCTGGTGGTTTGCTCAGCGGGAACTCAGACCCTTGTGCCATCAGGGACTGTGGACTCTCAGATGGTGCAAAAGCGATTACGAATGAGATCTTACAGAGACGTTGTGGTCGAAGAAAAACAAGACCCAGAGGACGAATCCGAAAGGAAACGCGACCCCGACCCATTTCCCATCCAGCTCCCAGAACTTGACGAGCCAATCTCGACCTCCTGCTGCTTGAAACGCCCCGCCCACAGGGAGCGTCGACGGATTCGTTGCATTAAACCGCCCCCAGTACGCCATGCCAGAGGACGCAATTAGTGCGATCGGCATCCCGTAATCTGCGAGGAAACGCCGTGCGTGTCGGTGGAAGAAGTCTTGTGCAGAGAGATATTGGAATAGGAACGACGTGACGAGCATGAGCAAGGCGAGGATGATTGAAACCAGAGGCCCTGGGCTGTTTTGAGGGTTTGCGTCAAGCTGCCTGGTGAGCACCTGGACGCCATATTGCAGGTATACCCAAGCAACGTAGAAACCAAACGTGTCACACGAGAAGAGCGTAACATATTTGAGGAAATTGCAGACTGAAAACCGAGTCAAGCGACCGGAAGCACATCGTGAAACAAGAAGACGTGCAATTGAGGACCGCGGTGATCCAATGCAGTATGGCTGCCCACAGATACACCCATCCTACGAAGTGAAGGTACACCGGCTTGTCTGGTTGGCTTTCTATTATCGTGAAGATTGTCTTGTTAAAAACAGTGATGGGGCCTTGCTCAAAGGTCAAATACTAATTGAAAGGGACGAAAAAAATACAGACCAGTCACTCCGGCGATGGTCAGTGGTTGCGCTCCGAAGCAGGAAAATATGAATGCCGCCATGAATGAGGATATAAGAACCTCCGAGACGCCGTATTGATTGGTGGTCTCAATAAGGTCCAAAGAGAAGGCGATTCCTGGCAACACACTATTGTCGGTGAGCTTCACTTTTTTTTCCGTTAGAGTCTCTGCGTGCATAACTCACTTGGCAAAAAATATGAGGGCCGTTGCAGGTATTACGCGATAATTCCAAGCATCGGACCAGTCGCTCAGATAGAACGGAGCGCGAGAGCGTATGTCGGAGACGACCCCTGATCCAAGACCTTGAATCCACCCCAGTGCGGATCCGGATTTCGGTCTATTACGAGGATGGATGGTGGAAGGAGGTGACGGCGGAGACGAAGAGATTTCTGTCTCGTCTATGCGAGACGCAGGCCTGCGGGAGAGTTCTGAAGACATCGACGGCGAGAAAATCTTCCGCTACGGAAACGCAAGAGGCTCGAGGGTAACGCGCGTAGCACGGTGGAGGGCCGCGACGGCGTGGAGTGGAACTGAAAGCCAAAGGATAATCTGTGCCGAACATATGTAAACGCGATCGTGAGAGGTGGAGATTGAAACAGCGGCCCGTGACGCTTGCGAGGTTTTCGGAGCGCTCAAGCTTGCGTGAAGCCACGACTCCCTCTGGACCTCAACATGGCTGCCACAGGCTTTTTTCCTACTGCTCGGAAGGTCTTTGCTGTTCTAGGGGGCCTATACGTCGGCGCGATCCTCGCGTTGACAATTCCATATTTCCAGACCCAGTCAGTCTCCCAAAGCTTTTAATTCGTAAATTTGCTCATTGAACCCACAAAAGCACCCTGGTGAGTGAAGAGACCCTTCTGTTCCATTTCCCTGAGCGTGGTGTTTGCAGTTCTTGCACGCAGTCAGGATACCATGGTCCTCGAACTACGACATGCCCGAGAAATACGGGTTGGCGCCCAACAAGACTATTAACCTGAGGGTAGAAACAGCGGACAATGAATCTTTGGGAGCTTGGTTCGTTCTCGCCGACCCTTTCTACCATTCCCTCCCCACGATTCCGTCTGAGCCGGCTGCGTTAATTCCTACGGCCCTCAAAACTCACCCCACAATTCTCTTCTTCCACGGAAACGCTGCCACTCGCGCGCTCAATGCGCGTATCCTACACTACACCGCCTTTTCCTCCCGCCTTTCGGCCAACGTCCTCGCCATTGACTACCGAGGGTTTGGTGACAGTACCGGCACGCCGACCGAACAAGGACTTGCGCGCGATGCTAGAGCTGCCTGGAACTGGCTTATAAAGAACGGCGCGGCGGCGGGCCAGATTCTGATTATCGGCCATAGTCTCGGGACAGGCGTGTCGGCTCTACTCGGTGCAGAACTCTCTGACGAAGGGATCTCTCCCAAAGGCGTCGTTCTCCTGTCGCCCTTCTCGAGCATTGGGAAAGTCTTGGACACGTACAGCATCCTCGGTGTTGTTCCCCTTATGAAGCCATTGGCGATGATTCCTTGGGCAGCCAGTGCGTTCTCTTTATCTTCCTTAGCTCATGTCTAACCGCGAATAGATTTGCTTAAAAGCACCATTGTACACCCTTTTGACACCGAAACCCTCGTTCCTGTAAGCGCCTGTCTCTTTCTGCTCCTGCGCCGGTCACCAATATTCAAGAACAGAGAATAAAGGGATCAGTTCTCATCGCCCACGCAGGTGAGTCGCTTCTTGCTTTCTGTCCGCGTATCCTCAGGTCATTGTAGAGAACGACTGGGAGATTCCCTATACTCACTCCGAGGCACTGTTCAACACATTCCTCGACCCCCTCCTTCCACCCACGCCATCCCTACCTCTCAACGCCGCGTCCTTGACCCAGGACGAATGGACCGCGTTCGCGGAGAAACTCGCCGCGCGCAAAGAGAAGCGCGAGGAGATCGTCACCAGTGTCGAGCTGCGGAATTTCGGCACCGTGCATGAGTTCACAGAGTCTGGCAGGAAGGTCGTCTTTCTGCAGACGCTGGCTGGTGGACACGACTACCTCGGTGTGCAAGAGGGCGTGCACGACTTTATTGGCCGAACCTTTGGATTTTTTGGACGGTAGAGCAGCTCGTTAGATTCGCTGCGCGTCCGTGTACTGTACGAATGTAATTTATTTGAATCTGGATGCTTGACACATCAGGAACACGGTCACGTGCACATCTGACGCGTCAAGCGCGACTTGCATTCACGTCTTCGGGATACAAAGCTTTGTTGGACCAGTAGATCACTGCTCATCCCGCATTATTGTGCCCGACATATTCCGACACAGCACCAACACGGTAAAAATGGACAACAGAGCACCATCGTCGGCAATGCCACCCACGCTCGGTCCTGCATCCCAGTGCACCACCAGTCCGCCACCTGAAGCGCCCTACGCGGGCGCGCTCGCTGCTCCTCGGTCCGCTGTGGATTTATACACGTCGTCGGGAAACAAAACGAGGTGCAGTACGTGCAGCACCCCGGCTGACGTCGCTCGTCCCGGATCCCGTCCTCGAGCTGCGGCCACCGGAGGCAGACCGAGCCCGAGTGCCCGATGAAGTCGCACACGCAAACTGGGCACTTGACTGGGCAGCCCAGAATGCTCCACAACAGAGAGGTCGCTCCAGAATCGGGCGGAGAGCCTTCTTCTGCGATTTTAAATCGGTTCATTGATCTCCGATGATGGATGCTTACGGTCCTTAGGCTTATCTTTGCCAGCGTAATGCATCTGGGGAATACACCCTGGCTCTGCAATATGATTAGGGGGATTTTCATTGGTGAGCTCGCAATGTGCTCACGCTGATTTACAGGTTGTGCTGCCTGGTGGGACATCCTAGCGGTCGTTGGTTTCTGAAGAGTCTCTCGAATATATAGGAGCTGGAGCCCCAGGTTTCCTCGATAGTCGTCGGTAAGAATCAGTTTGACTGTCCATCTAGTGTTCGGATGTTGCTACGGAAGTCGATGATGTCGGCTTAAGCGGAGCGCGCGGAGTCCAACCTGGACCGACGCTTTCCCGGATAACTATTCTACAACGACGGCTGTCCTGCCATCTCAAAATTCTTGAACGCGTACATAGACTCAAACCTTTCTTCGGTTGGCGCCGGCCTTTTTTCTCCACAGCCAAGCCCAGCCAAGTTCCTTGCCCATTGCTCAACAGGCGCGCGCCAGTCCCGAACTACACCTCCTTCGGTCATTCCGAGTCCAGATCTTGGCTATATGGCGGGCTAGTCCTCGACTCTGTGTAAACATCCCGAACGCGCTTGAAGTGGCTTCCAGACCGTCAAGCTCTGTCTCCGCTCCGTCAGCTTCTCTCTCTTGTCCTCTCCTAGTCTTGCCGTATGGACCGAGGGGAAAAACTCTTCGACTTCGACAAAACGGGCAACTTGCGAACTTAGTGGTGGCTTAAGCGTCTAGACCGATGCTCGTAGTATACTGTGGCTTGACCGCTTTTGAAGTTTTGGCCAAATTTGGTCCCGCGGCGACTTGAACATCCGATCGACATTCCTGATCGGGCAATGAAACTCTACTGCGGCGACTGAGCTTCTGCGTGTCTAGGCTACTCGGAGTCCGTGTACTGGCGAGGCTACGGCCGATTCTCCTGCTACGCAAGCTGGTGTACTGCTAGTACCCAAGCAGGGTTCATTCCAACGCTTACAAGTTGAAGGTTGAAAAAACTATTACCAAGGCTTTATCCCCAAGTTCTGACTCTGCGAACTGAAGTAGCGGCGGTGAAATCAAAGGAGGAAAGACCTTACCTGTGTTGACCGCATGGGGCTCCCGAGGAGCTCCCCGCCTGTATATAAACCTCCGTGAAATGATATGTGGGTCCAAAAATTCAAACCTCCCATCGAGACGCGCATGGGTGGCCACGCACTATGTACCGTCCTCAGTCTCGGGAACCTCTGCATACTACTCCTGCTTACGATTAGTGTTGCACTTTCTGCAAACCACAACCGAAACTGTTTCGCTGGCTTCCAAAGGGTGACGATCAGGCGCAGTTTGCGGGTGCTGCTGACGGCATCGTGACGGTAAGCAGCGTGAACCATTCGCGTTGTTTCAGTTGACGAAACACTCGTGCTCTCTCGCTCACTGATAATTATCTACTTTGCAGATGTGATTGTATCCTTGCGCCTTGAATCAATCTCATCCGGATCCTCGCTAAACCTTTTGAATTGGAGCAATTTAACACAGCATTGGCGCGATAGAGCTAGCAAAGGCTAGCAATTCAAACCAGCTTGGTTAAGGATTTTCAATATTCCCTTTTGCCGAGTTGGCGCATCCATTCGTATATTCATCTACCTATAAACGTACAGTTCTGGAGGATCTGCATCACACACCATCTTACATGATCCTCATAACGAGTTGAATGTCTAACCAAATACTAATATTTTGCGCATTCTTCATCTGTACAAGGGAAATAGTAAATAGGGTTGGTAGTTGCGTGCGGCCTACTTATTCAACGTCTCCAACGGCACCGGCCAGACCGGGACTACCAGCACTCCTCCACGCAGCTAGAATTAGACTGATAACATCCGTAACACCTGTATATTCTTTGACGCTGGTGAATATCGTCGGCCCGTCGCCTCGCATGAGCTTGGAGTCCCTCTCCATTACTTCAAGGGATGCGTTAACGTATGGGGCGAGGTCGGTCTGGTCATAGATAAGGTGTATCCAAACCACGTTCAGATCACAAGTTGACCAACCTTGTTTATCACCAACAGGTCTGATTGTGAAATCCCGGGGCCACCCTTGCGCGGAATTTTATCACCACCCTAACAACGAATGCTAAGAATTCCTTGTTCGTTGAAATTCAGGGACGCACCGAAACATCAATAACATAAATGATATAATCTGCCAGCTCTCTGGAGTAATTAGCGGCCAGGTTGTCTCCGCCACTTTCAACAAGGAGCATCTGGCAATTAAACGTGGCTTGCAGTGTTTCGAGTGCACCCATATTCGCGCTAATGTCCTCGCGGATCGCGGCATGCGGACAACCTCCAGTTTCTATTGCGAGAATACGCGAAGCCGGGAGCGCACGATTCTTGATGAGAAACTCTTGGTCTTCACGCGTGAATATATCATTCGTCACAGCAGCTATCTTGGCCTCAGATAGAAATCGGCAGATCACCAAGCAACAGACCGATGTTATACTCCTTCCGTAAAGCCTTGCACAGCGCCAGAGCCAGCGCTGTCTTCCCTGAGCCTACGGGACTGTTGTTCGCCGCAGATTGGTTCATATGCTCGTCCGCTAATCCTTGAGAACATACCCGCCAATTCCGATCGTGAAACCTCTTTCCTCAAAGTTCCGCGCGGTGTAATCGGGCAAATCGCGTTCGGAGAACTTTCCAGCGTTATCGAGATGTTCGTGAGTGTGTCCATGCTCTCCACCGTGGTCGTGTGAGTGTGCTCCGGCTTCATCATGGGAATGAGAATGTGGCGCGCCGGTGGTGGAAGAGAGGCTGTTGATGAACTGCACGTTCATGGTCGTCCGGGTTCAAGTTGAAGGTGTTTACTGCTGATTGTACTTCCGGATATGCGGACACGTGGCCGTGACTGTGTGACTGGTTCACGTTGGCTCAGCTCTCCGAGTCCCTCCTCTTTCAGTTCGGTTTCTTCGGTTCTGCACCGGCAGCTCTTCTCGATGAAAAGGGATGTAGCCTTGGTCGCCTACTCCAGCTCGGAAGAGTCAGAGTCAGAAACCCAAAATCGGCCACCTCCAAAAAAGAGGTGAGATTCAAGTTGTCATAAAGTTGAACTTCGCACACAGACCTGCCGACCAGGAAACTTCCTGCTATTTCGACGACTTTGATTCCTCCGGGCCATGTCGATAACCCGTCGCTCCATCAAGGTCGGACACGTACAATGCCTCACGTCGACGGGCAGTATGCAACGCACATATATGCATCCGTGCCGCTTGCCCGTGGTTCTATGTTGTTCAAGTTGCTTTGCAAAATACTGGCATCTGCTAAAAGCACAGTTCCTATTCTGCATGATTTTTGGTCATCCTCGGAGAGCAAACCCCAGTTACACATTTCCCTGTCGCGCCCTATTTTTCTGCGTTCTCATCAAAGAGAAGACATGAAACTCGCAGTCAAACACATCGCAGAAAAGACTCTCCCGTATTGCTTTGATTGAATCTTGGTTCTGTACCCACTAACCCGTTCATAGCTTCACCGCGTCTTTCGCACATCTTTCCGAACTTGTCAATGATGAAGGCACTCGAATATTTTTGGCCCTAGAAATAGGCGCGGGCCACCACGAGGTAAATCAATGCCCGGAGTCTATACCGCAACAATCAGACTAACCTAGTTCTCGAAGCTTACGAGTATAACGACCTCGCTCGTCCCTGCACTGCGGGCCCTACGGCAGCAGGAATATTATACGACTCCCAGATTCCATGCATCAATTGGGTGGGCCCTTCTCGGCGGCCGCGTGAAACCTCCCCAAGCAGCCAACGCCACCCATGCAACCGCTGAACAGACTCCGATATTCTCAGGATCGATGGCGTCGGATCCCAGTAACTCGTCCACGTCCATTGTGCCCACTGAACACCCCAAAATCACCGAATTCCCTCCTGCTCTGCTTCCTGCATTGAACGAACAATACGGGCCGTCGTTGACGGGCTCGAGCGCGGTGAAAGGTTTCGATATCAGTGAAATCAGTATTAAAATCGGACAGGAGGTTTACTCTTGGCAGTTGAATGGTACGTGAGGCGAACCGTTTCTGTCTAAAACAGGTTAAGAGTTTAGACATATCCACTCGAATGCCTCCGCGGTGCCGCACGATGTTCCTGGCCCATCATGATAGATGCCTTCAGCGCCACACAGCACTAGACTCGTGATTGCTTGCTTGCATGGAAAAAATTGGAAGTAAGTCACACACGTTCAGGGAATTAATTATGCCGGACCTCCGCGCCTTCTCCGCCTCTCGCGGGGAAGATCTTGGCTCAGTTCCAAGGCGTTTATGCGGCTTCTTCCCCAGATGGATACGCAACCCGTTTCATCCCCATCTCGAAGTTGAGAGAACACCGTATGGCTATCCACACTGGCCCTGGTTTGAGAAAGCATTTAGCGGATTGACATGATCCGGAGGGATTTGAGCTGTACTGTCACTGAAATTGTCCTCCCTTGTTTGGCAGATCATGTCGAAGATCTCGGTACGCTGATCCCTATCTTACGTCACAGGATCCGACGCCCACGAGCAAAGTGCAGCGAGTCGGAGCCAGTTGACCATAAATAAATCCTTGCGGACTGGTTCAGTTCCCAACGCATTTGCTTCCGCCACCTTCCATCAGCTTGCTTACAAAAATGCGAGTTCAACAATTCAACCAGGGCCCGGCGCAACTACAAGGGCGATATTCCGCCCGCTCCCCGTCGCCTGGTCAAACAGATTCACTAGTTCCACACGCATACCGTCGTCCCCGCACTCGTCCAGCTGTTCCTGAACCCAGCGTTCGCGATCCATGATGATCAGGCTCTCGACCAGCGGGCCAATGATACACCTTAGAACATGGAGCACTTCGAGCTCGCTGATAAGCTTTCGTTCCTCGGCGTCTAGTTCATTATCAGGCCCGAAATCCACGCCGATGCGCGTCCCCGCTGCACTGGCGAAGGTCTTCCAGTCGGCGTACACAGTGTTGTTAAGCCGGCCCAGCCGACGCATCACCGGACGATCCCCTGTGCCGTCCACCCGAGCTGGTTCTTCCGCGTCGTCGTCGTTCGTCTGCAGTGCGTTTGCCGCTGCGAACCTAGCCCCGATGATGGCGCGCCACACCACCTTGCGGAGCGCGAGCGTCGCGTCGGCACGGCTCTCTGGTGTCCGAAACCACTGGTCCGGAATCTGTGCAGCCATGTGATAGGCAGAGGAGGGCAGGGATATCGGCGGGGATGTATCCATGCTCTTGGAGAGCGGAAAGTCTGCAAAAATAATGAGCATAGCTCCGCAGAAGAAGCGAAGCCGAGCTAATTGCGTATACTTAGGGACGAAATTAATTACCCTGTGGAGCTAGAAGGTTGTAACAGCAGCCTACTGCGATCATGCCTATCGGCGTCCACAGAGGACGACGATCTTTCGATGCATTGCGTTGAATGAAGAAGGTTCGTAAAATGTCGGGCGTCAGCGATCCGCACGCGTGCAGTGCTACGAGAAGCACAGGCGCAGGATTCGCTTCTGTCGCTTCTTGGGCACCGATCCACTCGTCGATAGAATCGCACAAGGTTGTCGGGGTAATGTGGATAGTTTTTTGGGTTATAGATCCGATGATGCCTGTGCGCTCTTCCCATCGCTGCGCACCTCGAGTCTGGATTTCTGAGGAGTCTAGCGCAAGAAGATGCGTGGTTCCTAGATGGGACTGCAAGGCACGCGTCATGTAACCCTTTGAAAATTCAACGGGTTGAAAAGAAGATGGTTGGAAAAAGAATGACCTGGCCAGCACCGATGTCGACGATTCGAACACCCCGAGGATCTATGCCAAGGGAATGAAATAGGTTAGAGATATAAGCGACGCTTTGGGTAACCTAAATCTTGGAATGAGCAAGAATTATGATTGACAGTGACATGTAGTTTTTCTCGCCTCGTGCGCTTTTTTAGGACTCATCCCCCTTGATGATATTTCGAGCGGCACCTCTTTTGGACATAAAACTCAGCAGAATTTCTGAGATGTCACAGAAGGGAGCTACCAGTGGTGATATCGACGGGACTTCGGGGCAGCGCTAGGGCACAGACCTGGTCTATCAACTGGCGAAATTCAAGAGGTATGTCCCATTCCTGTAGGCGGTCGAACGAAGATCATTACAACACGAACCGAACCCACTGTGCGCTGAGCCGGGTCGGTGTAATATTCGAGGAGCTGCCCCCATCGACAAGGCGCCTCGTCCTCCGCCGCCCACGCCCACCAAGGCTCCTGGAACGGTACCGCTGGGCGAGAGCCCGCACCCAGGTCGTTGGGGTGCGTGAACAGCAAAGCGGAGACCAACGGGCTGGTGACCAACTCCCGCGCTGCATCGAGGTTCATAACGAGCCGTCAAAATGTGGCGGTGCAGTTCATCAATTTTTGTTTGCTTCTCCCACCGTGACTGCCATGCTGTTCGAGTCGTTCTCATGTCTGCCTACGCTCGCTTACTCCAATGTCTGCGGCAGCATCCACAGAAGCACTCAACCGTTTGACATTTTGCGTCTACCCTAACTTAGCCCAAGCCTCAACTTTCCGTTTTGATCAGGCTGTAGTACTAGATCAGTCACCCAAACCATGCGCTGAGGGCGGCGGCGTTACGATCGCGATTTGAGTACTGGATGATAGACGGTCAGGTCCTATAGCATCTCAATTACCGCCAAAGATTTCCTGCAAGAGTCAAGACATTGTGGGGACTGCATCTCGTCCGGGTTTCCATTGCTAACCGGCTGACATGGGGGACGATGGCGGACAGATTCGACGACCGGAAAGTTTCTGGATGTCCCCGGATTAACAAACGGACGGTACAAGTTACAACAGGCTGGCTTTAACCAACACGAAGACCAGAGGCAATCAATACCTGGCAATTGAACTGCCAGTGGTCGTCATAAATAGATGCCTTCTCGTCCGCCGTCGTCGGTGGTCTTCTTGACAAACGTATGCTCTCTACTCACTTGCTCAAGTCGGCAGGGAATTTGTGACAGGCAAGTCTCTGCCACCTTCACAGCCCAGGGGATTCAACATCCACAATTGAAACCTGCTCATCACAACCCCTCATGAACCCATCAACAACTGTTCATTAAATGCATGGCGTCTCCTTAGCCCGCCATTCTTAGGTCCTCTTGACTAGACGTTCATGATTTAGGTGTCAATAACAACAGGTGCAAGGAAAGACTTCACACATCAGAGGCTCGACATCTGGCAATTAACAATTGAAACTGGCCATCGGGATGGCTCGAGAACCAATCAGCAACGATCCAATTAAATGCTTAGATGGCTCCTCGTCCGCCGTTCTCGGTGATCCTCTTGACAAAAATATGCCTCCCAACTTTTTTTAGGGGGTGCCGTGCGGCGCGCGGCTTTCTCGGGCTCCACTGCTCGGCCGCCTGAAATCTTTGTGTGGTGTGCGGAGGCGGAGGCGGACCCAAAAACACCGAACGGGCTGTCCGGCCCGGGGTTCGCTACTACTGTCGCTGGTTGCTCGCGTACCTGCCGGGCTAGTTGTCGACGACTGCCTCGGAGTCCTTTACATCTATTCGACTCAACTGGCACTACCCGTAGCTTTGGGGGCGGGATTTTCTTTCCCCGACCTTCAAGCAAGCTAGATAATCTCTCCAAGCGGGGCCGAGTGAACTGAAATCGCCGCATCACGTCCATGGTTTATCAACAAAGTCTTCGGTCTTCTCGGAGGCGTGTGATCAAAGACAGGAGGGTTTGGCTCTCATGGTCCAAGCTTCACTTCAAACCCATCGATGAGTTGAAGTGAGTTAAAGGACTGCCAACCACATTCGGGGGCAGGATGTAGAGATGGAAGGATATTGGAGGCGACACTGGCAACGGGATCTGCTTTAAGTGCTTAGCCTTGGCACAGGATCTCACAGGATCAAATGTGCGTTGCCCGCTTAGAGCAGAGCGTTGCTCGCACGGGAACAGTGCCAATATTCGAATCCTTGAGTTCCGGTGCAGTTTACCCAAAAGTAAGGTAACTAGGTTGGAAACGGAGCTGTCATTTGCTGTCGTTCAACGAAGTTCGATTTACTATCTAGTGTGGGTGGTCCGGCCTTTTTGCGAGTCGAGCTCACTGCTAGTTACTGCAGACCATCTTTGCGAGCAGTGGGGTTCACTTGCCTTGCTGGCAGGCTTCTGGCGGGAGTAGAATTTTTGAACCAAGACAAAAAATAGTCCCGTGCCGAAGTATCGGCGCCGAGGTGACCGACGATCTAGCCGATCTCTGAGACCAGCGTGCAAATCTATTTAACAGCCGGACTGTTGAAACTCTACCACCCCCTGCAGGCAGCCGACAATGGAACCCACTACCCTCTTCACTCTACTTCTATTCCCCTCTCTAATCTTCTATCTTCTTTCTGGGTTCATTCGTCTGCTTGTCCGGCAAGCTCTGTCTCCGCTTGCGCTGCTCCGAGGGCCGCCATGTCCGTCGTTCTTCATGGGAAATCTCATAGAGATGCACGACCAGGAGAACAACAATCTCATCGCGGAATGGGAGGCGGAGTATGGCTCAACGTTCGTCTACCGGGGGTTCATCGGCGGGTGCAGGCTCATGACGACCGACCCGGTTGCGGTGGCGCACATTCTGGGCAATGCGTACGACTACCCGAAGCCAGACTTCGTGCGGGACAGTCTGGCGACGATGGCGGCGGGGCACGATGGGCTGTTGACCGTGGAAGGCGATGCGCACAAGAGACAGGTGTGTGATGATAATTTCATGCTGCTCTGTCCCATACTAATTCCTATGCGTTTTCCTTCGTTGTAAAGCGTAAAATCCTCGTGGGTTTTTGTCCTCCTTTATTTCCTTCGCCATCTGGTGCACTTCTGCGCGGGACCGTGCACTGCGCACCGTGCACCAAAATTGCCAGTGTCCTGATTAGGATAATCACGTCTCTTTTGACTTGTTTATGTATCCCGACGTGCCCGAGTAATCTAACCGCTGACCCCTGTCAACAGACGCCAGCTTTCTCGACGTCGCACATCAAATCGCTCACCCCGATCTTCTGGGACAAGGCCATAAAGGTACGTCGTCCTCGCAATGGGTGGCATTCAACAGTACCCCATTGTCGGATCTGCTCGTTGCTCAGAGATCTCAATCATTCTGACTGCCGACTCAGCTGCGCGACATATGGCTCCATACGGCGGCGCAAGCAGAGGACAAGAAGGAAACCAATGAATCCAAATCTAAATCCTCCATACCCCCTGGGTATGCTCGCGTTGATGCCCTCATGTGGCTCGGTCGTGCAGCGTTGGACGCTATCGGGTCCTGGCTGGTGAGATTGTTATATCTTTGCCCCAAAAGTACCCCCGCTCATTATCCATGCAGGATTCGGATACCACTTCAACTCGTTAACGGAGGACAATAACGAACTGGCTCATGCGTTCGGTGTTATCTTTTCCACCGCGCGCAAGTTTCGTGTGATGACCATCCTCCAAGTATGGTTTCCGTTTCTCAGAAGATTTGTGAGTCCTCGCTTCTTTTTCCCTCAATCCCGCGGCGATATGTTATCGTGTCACACAATTATGGCGCCGCTGCTCCCGCCACCCCACCGTTTCTTCTACGCCTCGTGCGGATTCTTAGGGACTCGTCCTTCCAATTCATTCTTAGTCCCTCCCGTGATTACCACCCGACTAATCCCCGCTTGCTCCCCAGCGCCGAAACAATGCGGTGATGACCCAAGCCCACCAGACGATGCGCCGCATTGGCCTCGAGCTCATCGAGGAGAGGAGTAGGGCGGTGATTGAGGAGCACCGCCAGGTGTTGGCGGGGAAGAGCGGCGAGATTGATGGGGACAAGACCATCCTGGGGCGAGATATACTGAGTGTACTGAGTAAGTCGCCCGGGTCCCGCTCCATCCCATCACTAATCTCATTTTCTCAGTACGTTCGAATATTGCTACTGCCGCAAATGAGAACATGTCAGTAAATGAAGTCCTCTGCCAAATCTCGACGTTCATAGCGGCTGGCCACGAGACAACGTCGTCGGCTCTGACCTGGTGTCTCTACGCACTGGTGCAAAACCCGTTGGTGCAGAGAAATCTGCGGGCGGCCCTGAGGGACGTCGAGCGCGACCTCCAGCGTGAGCATGCTGGCCTGGAGGCGTCGGACCCGCAACTGTACCAACAAACCCTGACTGATCGGATATCGAGATGCGAGTACTTGGATTGGGTCATCCGGGAGACGCTGCGCCTGCACGCGCCCATAACGAGCACGATGCGGGTCTGCATGCGGGACGAGGACGAGGTTCCCGTCACGTCCGAGGGAACGAACGGCGAACACGGGGGCGGCGGATGTGTCGACAAGAAGGGCAAACGGCTCTACGGGATCCGCCTCAAGAAATGGGACATCATTACCATTCCGATACAGGCCATCAACAAGAGCCAGACGTTGTGGGGCGAGGACGCACGGACGTTCAAGTACGGGTCGCTTCGACTTCCTACCGCGTTTAAGCTCTAATAACGCTCTCGCGAACAGACCCGAACGCTGGGCGCAGCCTCCATCAACGGCCAAAGCAATCCCCGGGCTGTACTCGAACACGCTAACCTTCCTCAACGGAAATCCGCTTGATGGAAACCGGGCATGCATTGGCTACAAGTTCGCCTTGATCGAGTATGTGCTTTTGATAAAAAATCTTCTGTGGGTGCGACGTCTGACTCGTTTCCCAGGATGAAAATCTTCTTGTACACGTTGCTCAAGGACATCGAATTCCGGCAGGAGCCCTCGATGGTCATTGAGAAGAAGGTCAAGTGAGTACTTGTTCGCGCCCCCAGCGCGGTTCGGCTGTGCGCTTTTGGAGCATTCTACTGACCTTCGCGTTCGCAGTGTCGTCACTCGGCCATTCGTCAAGTCGGAGCCCGAGTTGGGGAACCAGATGCCGCTGTACATCCGGCGAGCCCCTTCAGACGAGTCCTCGCTTCCCGCCCCCGTACCATCATCCCCGACCGCATCCCCGACCTCGAGATCAGATAGACTGGTGTAACCATATATTTTATTTAACACCTATTTAAATAATCGCATGGACTCTGTACCAATAACACAATCCCGCCTTGTATGATGTATCAAACCGGAGCCCTTGAATTAATCGCGGACGCCATATGCTTGAACCCGCGGAAGCATCACTCGCGCAAAAATCATCAGCGAAATTCATGGGCATTCGACAAATTACTGGCCTGCAATATAGCCATTCTCGTTGTATCCGGGGTCGAACAAGCTTTTTTGCTGTTAAGCTCAGGGTCCTTCCCTTCCAACCATCGTACACGAAGTCCCTTTACCTGACTCGCGATAATTAAGGAGGTAAATTCATGCACCCTAACGTTAACGGAAAAACCGTATACAGACGAATCAATCAGCGAGAAGCGCGCCAATAAACCCGGCGGCGACGGCGAACCCAACTTCGGGCTCTCCCACAAGCGCAAGCGCAAGCGCGGTGATCAGCTTGATTCAACTTGCGGCTGCGCGCCGCGGATTGGCAAGCGCCGTTCCCGTAAACGCTGCTGTAACACTCCTTACGCAAAATTCATTTCTTTCAGGCCCGTTGATTTCTGCACCCTATATATACAGCCAGGAGCCAATCCGCTTGTGTTTTATTCGAGGGGTGATTGCATCTGCGAAATATCACTATCATGGAACGGGAGCTGGAACAAGGGCGGGGTAGCGATTTGGGAACAATCGCAAGGGGCGAGCGGATGAAATCGAGAACAGAACAAGGGACGCGATTGACGAGTTGGAGAGAACAAGGGCGCGACGAATTCGGGAACAAGGAGTTGCAGCTTTTGTTTCTGTGTTTTTAAACAAACGGGCAAGTACAAGACGGTAACGGTATGTGCTGCACTAGGGCAATCAATAGATAACTACTATAATATTTATGGACGGTACTGTACAATTGATCAATCACAGCGGAATGAAATGCAAGAGAGAGGGGTCTACGGCAAAGGAACAAGCGAGGGCGGCGAATCGATATCGGGGGTCGAGGGGCGCGGAGGTATGGAGGGATCGGCAGGGGGACCGAGGGATGGTAGATGGATGGAGGAACGACCGGCGGAGTAACGAGCGGCGCGAAGAGAAAGAGAGCGTACAGTTCAAAAAAGAGTGAAAGGAAAGGAAAAGCGAGAGCCAAAAAAATTGACAAGGAAGAGCATTGCGATGAGATGGTAATAAATAATGCGCAGATGGGAGAGATAGATGAGCGTCCGAGGAGAGGGCAAGCAAGCAAGGTCCGATCGCGCCGACGAAAAGAGGAGCACGGGAGAGGTGTGAGTGTGAGTGCAGCGAGGGTGATGCCTGGAACAAGAGCGGGATGATGATCACAGAGGGTGAGACCAAGACGAGGCGGCAAGACAAGAAAAGGCACACGACACGGGCGGAGGGCGGTCGCGGAGGCGCAATCTCCCAGATCCCAATTCAATCGGGAGGTCCGGGCCTTTGTTGCGCTTTGGTCTCGTCGTTTCAGCGGCATCATCACCCAACAAGCGAAATGGGCCCGCGGCGGTCCATCACCGTCAGTGATCATCAAATCACAAAATTTGCTCCAGACAATCCCCGGACTCCCAGACAAATCCCAGGCGCGATATCGATAGCCCCTGCCGCGCCCAAGGCGGGCGACGGGGACCCCACGCGCGCCGGGACCTGCCGCACTCACTGCGGTGTGCCGTACCCACTGCCTGGCGCTGACTCGCCCCCGTTACCGCCGTTGCCGCCATTACCGCCGTTCCCATTGCCCCCACCACCACCGCCGCCGCCGCCCCCATGTGGGTTCTCAAAGTACTGCCCTCCGCGCTCCTCGCGCGGGCTCGGGAGGTACCCTGTCGGCGGCGAGAATGGGTTCGCATTCGACATGCTCGCAGGCGCGCTGAGCGGCACGCCGTACGCGCCGCCCTGTCCGGAGCCGCCGCCGTACATGCCGCGCGACTGTTGCGAGGGGTGCGCGGACTGCGAGAAGTCGAGGTTCATGCCAGGGCCCATGCGCATACTGCGCCCGTAGCCCATGTCGGGATGGTGGGGGTGCTGGGGATGGTAGGCGTGATGTGGGTGGTGATGCGGCGCGTGGGGGAGGGATTGCAGGGTCATGGGGTGGTAGAGCTGCAGGCTGTCGGCGCCAGGGAGGGACGCGCGCCGGGAGTCGAGGAGCCCGCCGAGCGACGCGCTGCGTCCGCCTTGTGGTGGGTAGGGTGCGGTTGTTGTGGGTCCCGAGGCGGCGCGGTGGGCAGGTGCAAGGATGCGGCGGCGGGCCTGGAGAAATAAGCGCGTGTCAGTGATGGACATAGAACATAATAGAGTGCAGAATAGAATCGCGCATCGACAGGCAGAATTGAAGGATGATAAATTAAAAGGAATTGATGATGGTGGCGACGAAGGCGGGAAAATGATTGGGGGGGCGGGGAAGAAGGAGGAGGGCAGAAGATGAGAAGAGAGATGAACGACACTCACATTGATCATCCAATTTGAGACTTGCGACATGCTCAGACCCGTCGCATGGCACAGCTGCTTTTTCTCCTCCTCTGACGGGTAGGGGTGGTCAGAATGGCGGTGAAGCCATGCCTTGAGGAAGTCGGTGGTCTCCTTGGGCAGCTTGCCGCGTTTGCGTTGAGGACGGTCGACGAGGGTCGAGCTGGGGGCACTCTGCGGGGAGCGATTGGGGGAGTTGAGAGCGGGCGCAGGAGGCATAGGGTATTGCTGAACACCACCGGGACCAGACGGGAGTGGAAAATCTGACGCGGGGAATGCCCATTCACTTTTTATACCCGCCGACAGCGACCTGCGATCTGCAGCATGATGTCCCGATATACGAGCCGAGCCTGCGAACATCTGGTGTGACATATGGGGGGGCGCGGCGCTAAAGGAAGAATGGCGTAAGCCGTCCTCGTATTTGACGGCCGGGCTGGAGAGCTGGCCCGGAGTCGAGCTGGGCCGCACGATTCCAGAAGGGGAAGTCGTCCAGTGGTCAGACTCTGCGGAGTAGGGCGAGAGATGAGAGCTCCGCGTGTAGTCGGACGAGAGCGGGGAGCTGAAATTTGGAGAAAACACAGAACTCGAGGGAGTACCGTTAGACATCGCGCTAGGAGGCGGATATGAGCCGCCGTCGTTGTAGTCGAAGCGGAGGTCCGTCGACAGAGTCGGACGCCCGGACTTTTCCTCTTCGTTTGTCGGAGGGAACGTGTACGAGGAAAGAGACGAAGGGGCATAGTTTTGGCGCAGATGGGTCGGAGGATACGGAGCATGGCGGACGCGACTGCTCTCCAAGTTTGGCAGCGACGCGCGACGCTCCGGACGATACGAGTCCTCAAAGGTGGTGAAAATGGAGGGCAGCGAGACTTTTGACGGGTCGAGCGGGTCCTTTTCTTCCGACAAATTTGGGCTCCCCGCCGAGTCGACCTCCCAGTTGGTGTTCTGGTCCAGCGGCCTGATTTTTTTGGGCTGGGGCGAGTCATTGGGGGTGAGTGCGCGTTTTTCACCGCGCGAGAGGGTGCTGGACTCTGTGTCCGCCGATGCCGCCGAGCTGGACATGCGACGGCTGTCGTAGTCGATGTCTGGCACACTAAACAAAGAGAGTGAGTAATTTTTTTTGGTGGCATGGAAGGAGACTGGACCCACATCAGGGCAGCGTCGGGATCGGGTGACAGGGTGTTCAAGAATGATATGTCCTTGTCTGCCCCACTGTAATACAGGAGGTTAATTGTGTCCATTAGAGTTTGCAATTGCGTACAGGGCGTACTGGAGCTGGGCAACGTTGTACGAGTTGAGCTGGTCGCCACTCTGGATATGGGGGGCGTCGAGCATGGGGGATGCGGTGTCGGTAGAGGAGGCTGACCCGAGTATTTATCGACCAGACAATCCGCCCGAATAGGAACCCATGAATTCACACAGGAACCCGATCGTCACACGGGGTACAAATCTGTGACATCCCCATTAGGCGATTCATTTGATCGACGAAGCAGGCCAATATTACCCAATACAGACGAACCAAACCAGGCTACCCACGTCGCATCAGCCCAAGCACCCCCTCCGTCTTTGCCCGCTCTTTCTCCGTCACAGCCACCCCATCCAAAACACGCACCCTGGTGCACGCCCGCATCACCAGCCCTCGGTACGCCAGTCGCCCGACATACACCCCGTCAGGTAGCCCCCGGCGAAACCGAGAGTCCAGCTCAGCCCACGTCCGCGCCTCCTCCTCCTCCACAAACAACGGAAGATACCAGCCAAGCGTGCACGGGTTCATCCTACAACGCAGATCCATCAGCGATCGACTCCTGACAAAAAAAAACTCTACTCACCGAAAATCAAGTACCTCTACTTCGGGAAGGCATCGCACGACCCTGATAATCTCTTTCGTACCCTGATCAAGATGAATTAGAGGTCGTAAACGATAATGCGCTTGCTCACCTTTAACCGCGCCCCCACAACGCTCAGCTTCCGCAGCCGCGCAAGGCCTTCGATCCCCCGCACGTCCTCCAAAAAGTTGTAGTTTAGATTCAGCGCCCGCAGGTTCGGCGCAAGCGTCGACAGATTCGCCGGCAGCGTCGCCAGTCGGCAGTTCGCAAGCTCCAAGTAGACCAGGTTATAGCAAGCCGCCGACAAGAAATTCGCAGGGAGTGGGTTACCTGGAGTTTGTTAGCTTTTTCACAACAAAGAACTCGTCGCACGCACCACTGAGATACAGCCTCTTTGCATCCCGCACGTCCCCAAAGTCAAGCCTCAGCCCTCGCCCGCCCTGGTTCCGCAGACTCAGATTCTCCAGCCGGTTAAGCACGCTCCCCTTCCCTTGTCGCCCCGCCGCATGCCCAACCGTGCTCTTCGCCAGCGGCGGCACCGCATGCACCGCGTCCCCCTCCAGCAGATTCCCATCCGCATACAACGTCCGCAACCCCGCAAACCAATGCACATGCAGCGCCCGCAACCGATTCCCCGACGCGCGCAGGATCCTCAACCGCGGCATCGCGCCCCCCGCGTCAAGCGTCCCGAGCGCGTTCTCGTCGACGTTGAGCGCGACGAGTGCTTGCAGCGACGCGAGCCCGCTGACGCGCTCGATCCGGTTCCCCCGCACGTTCAGCATCTCGAGGCGCGTCCACCGGAAGCCCGCGAGCTCGAGCGACCGCAGCGCGTTCCCCTCCAGACTCAGCTTCACCAGCCCATCCATCCGCTCCAGCCCCTCCACGCTCGCGATCGTGTTCCCGTCCGCCCGCAGCTCGCGCAAGTGCCGTAGACACGCGAGCTCTGTGTATTTCGTAAAACAAAGAATAAATCAGGGTTAAATTGCATCGGTGTACGGAAGGACGCACGTCGGAGCGAATCCACCTCGTTCCCGCTGATATCCAAATTCTCGAGATTAAGCAGGTGGCTGTACGAGGTTAGCCCCGTGAGTCTGCAAATATGTATTAGCGCCCCGCAACTTTGCACCACCAAAGAGAAAGAAAAGTGAACCCGCGTACGCGACGCGTATGTTTGAGTCCGGAGCCGCATACACGGCGAACAAACGACAGCGGCAACTCAAAACTCACCTATTTGACGCGACAGAAAGCGTCCGCACGCCGCCGGGTACTCCGCTCAGCCACGACAGCTGATTCGCGTTCCTAAATTGCAAATAAAAAAACAAAGAGTAGCAGTTAGCGCGGTTGAATGAATGACGCCATGCACGGAAACTAAAACAAAGGGCTGCGGCCGCACCGCAGATTGCAAGGCGATAGATGGCGGAAGATAGGGCCGCGAAGGAAACAAAAAATCAAAACATAGGGGTACGCACATGTTTAGTGCATCGAGTGCGGGGAGGAACTCCTTCAGGCGCGCGGCGCTCTCGAGGCGGCGGTTCGAGAGGTCCACGGTGCTGAGGCCCTCCCAGTGCGGCTCGAACGGCTCGACGTCCGTGAGCACCTCCACCAGCCGGTCGTGCGCGACCCCGAACGAGCACTCGGTGAGGAACGTCCCGTTCGCCGCCCCGGAGCGCTGCGCATGCGAGCGCGAGAAGACGCGTCGCGAACTCGAACCGGACGCGACGGAGACAGACGGCGCCGACGACGAGGAGACGAGACTCGACCCCGAGCCGCTTGCGCGCGGGCCCGGTCCCTTCGTGGGCGAGTCCGAGTCCAGTTCTGCGGGACAAGGTGAGTGGGAATACCCGGAAAGAAACACGGGCAGCGTACCTGAAGAATCGCTCCGCGCGAGCATCTCGGCAATGCGCTTCGAGCGCGCGGACGGCTCGACGCTACTCAGCCCGCGGATCGGTCCATCGCGTTTGCCGTCCGAGAAGCTCACTGAGCGCCGATGTGAACGCCGCGGGGTGCGGTACCGCTGCCGGTTCGGGTCTTTGAGTGCGGACGAGGGCGTGGCGCCGGCGCTCTTCATCGCTGAAGTAGGCGTGGACCCAGGGTGCCGTGGCGCGGCGGTCGGCGTGCGGTTCTTCAGTGCTGACGACGGCACCTTCTTGACGGATGGCGGAGGCGTAGTGAAGGTGGTCACCACGATTGGCGGCGGCGCGAACGCGTCGGTGAGTGACTGCGTGTCTACCTGCAGCTCGACCTCGTTCGAAACATTGTCGTCCTCGTCGTCGTCGTCGTCATCCCGGTATGACTCCTGGTATGACTCCGACTCTGATTCTTGCGGCGGGACGGTGTGCTCCAGCTCGCCCGTAACGACGGCGTCGTTCTCGGCCTCCGAGTCCGTTGTCTCGTCGAAATCATTCGTGTCGACACCAGTCATCACAGCGACGACGCGCCCAGACGCGTCCGTCGAGAAACTCGTCAGCTCCATCTCCTCCTCATCGTCCGTCGCATGCCCCTCCTGCCGCATCTCCCGCGAGTCGTCCCGCAGACTCTCAATGTCGCCGAACGGGTCCTCGCTCGGCTCCTCCTCGATAAAGTCGGGTTCGTCGCCCCCCGGCTGGACGCTCTTCACCCACTTCATCATCACCTTGTCGAACATCATGTTCCCCATGCGCTCCGGCAGCGCAGGTATGTCCTTCGGCGCAATCGTGCGCAGGTGGGCCGGACCGGGGTGCTTCACGTATGCCGGTACGCTACCTGCAGTCAGCGTCGTCCCCGAGGCCGTGCTGGACGATACGAAGCGGTTCAGGTCTTCGTTCGTCCCCGAGCGCATCGTGCCAGTGGGGTGCACAGGGCCCAGGAGAGCGGGGTTGGCGATAATATTGTTGTTACCCATGAGCGCAGGGTTGGCGATAATGCTGATGTTATTTGAGGGCACCAACGACTCGCCCGGGCGCCTCCATGCGACAGAGAGCTTCTCCATGTCAGCCGCAAGCTCCCCTGCGGCCTCCGCTGTCGGCTCCAGCGGTTGTTGTGGCCGCCGTGGACTCGGACGCATCCTCCCGGATCCGGTGGACGATGCTCGGCGATGGTGGCGAGAGGTGTCGCGCTGGTTCTCCTTGTCGTACGGGTGAATGTTTATAGTGGGTGGTACGTGGGCAAATGACATCTCGTCGTCGAAATGCGCTGTTACGTGCGACATCTCGCTGTCGCCCGAAAATATGCGCTTGTTCCCCTTCATGTCGCTCTTTATCTGCGCCATCAGGGCCGCTGCCTGTTGTCGATAAGTCGACGAAGAATAGGGGCCGCTGGAATTCATGGTTCCAGTGGTTGATGAGGGGTTACTATCCGTGTTCGTAGGAACACCGAGCAAAGATGAGCGTCGTAATTGTTCTGCAAGATAGAAAGCAATTGTTAGCCCCTAGCCAAAATTTATGGTAGCGAAAGAGGTACCGTAAGCACTGGACTTGTCGTTCTTAGCATTTCCATCATCTCCGTCTCCACTGTCGGGCGAGTGGTTCGCACTTACCACCGTCGAAATGGTGGAGAAATCGCGAGCTTCCTTGATTTTCTCCATCAAGGACTGCGCCTCTCCGACATATGCTTTGCCGTAAATTTTGGGACGAGCAATAGAAGCTCCTGCACCTGCACCCTCCCCATAGTCGCTCGGTGGACTCAGCTTGAGCCGTTTTGTGCTCCGAAGGTCAGAGAAGCTGGCCTCGGACACAGTGGACAATCTCCCGCCAGATCTCGACCCTGTTCCTCCGGCTGACGGCGTGTTTACCGCAATAGAGTCGGCCATGGCGGAGAGGTGTTCACGCGTGAACGTGTCGTATTGAAATTGGAACAGGCGCAGCCGAGGGTCGGTCGTCGGCGCCGCATTATTCGGCGCGAACTGTGGCGTGGGGGTGCTCTGCGCGAGAGGGAGTGACGGTTTCGGGAACGGCTGTAGTTCCTGCTCTCGGGGTGCGGCGAATGTAAACTGGCAGGCGATGCTCGCCTTTCGACCGTGGAAAGAGACCATGTTCGGGATGTCCGTCTCCAGGATCTCATCACTTGGTGAATTTGGCTCCGCGGCGGGCACAGGCGGCACAGGCATGGAGGCGCGGGGAGGCGTGGGTGGTTCGAACATGCGCTCGAGCGGTAAGGGACTGAAAAAGTCCTTGATAATGCCCGTTCGACCGCGGCCAGGAGTCTTGGGCAGGACGGGCACATTCGGGATGTCCTCGCGTACAAGGAACGTGCCCACGGCGCGGAATGATGGATTAGAGTTAGATTTGTCGTCGAATTCGTCGCTGTTGGTGTGTATGTGGCTAGGTAGGGGTTCTGTGAGTGAGATAGAGCGGGTTCCGTAGGTCAAGTTGTTCGCGTCGTCGTCGCTCGCGTCCTGCGAGTCAAGGTCGACCCATTCGTCTTGTAGTTCTTCTGTCTGCCATGCAGGGCGCTGTGGAGAGGCCTCAGACATTGTCTGGCAAGACGGAGGCGGCGGTATAGGCTGTGCGGCGGGTGTTGTGGGGGTTGTGATCGTGGTTGATCGAGGCCTCGTGACCGTCGCCCCTGTGGCGATACCCGATGTTTGTGTGTGTTCCCCAATGCTCTCTCTCCAACCTCCTATGTGAACTTACAGCGTGCGTTTCTACAAGGGTCTCCATGTCTCTTTACCTGGGGCGTCTGCCTGCTCATCTCCAAATTCGTGCGTCGTCGAAATCGACTTCCCCAAATTGCGAATTCGCTTCAAGTTGCTATCGCAGCATTTTTATGCACAATTCTGGGGAATAAACTGCTGGTGAAATACCGCTGAACTAGTCGAGGTGGTGTCATTCCATAACTCCTAAGCTAGAGTTTGATCAACCGGTTCAGTATCACTGCGCCGGACTCGGAATCTATTCCAAAGCTGTTTGAGCTGTTTACTGAATCCTCCCGCCTCTGAATAGCCGTACGACGCTTCCGGCTTTGATGGCGCCAACCTTCTTTCTCTAACCAGTTTGCCACCCCATTTCCGGATGATAATCATCTTCACAGCCTCTCTGGCCATATTTTTTCGCCGTGCTTTTTGCCACACCGTATCTGCCATCCGTCATTAAATTCTTCCTCGTAGTGATGAAGAGTTGGCTCGAGCGCAACAGACTCACAGTTCTGTGGTATTTTTATTTCTCGTGTGTCATCTCGACTGGGAAAGGCTAAAGTGCAGCAGCTTCTTGAGATGATCTCTCCAATGTCTGGAACCTCATCTCGCCGGCGGAACTGCAAAACCTTCCCCCTGGTGATTCTGCCTAGGAGCCTCAACACCAGCGTTGGTAATCATCGAGCTAAAACATGAACTTCGACCAACCAGAACAGCGCACAGTACTTTGCCCAATAATACGAACCTTTTTTCTACTGGTCGCTGTTGTTCTGTGCATGGTTTGCTTGCAATCTCTTGCATCTGGGTCCGCTTTACAGTCGGACCCCCTCGCGTTCGTCCGAAGAATTGCCAAGGTCGACCGGCATTGGCCAAATCGGCTGGATGCATTATACTCCTCTGCTTGTTCCTCGCTTACCATAGCCGCTGGTATTGTATTTACCGCGGGTCCCGTGTTCTCTGCCATAGCCGGTGCGCCTCTCTGATGATAAGCGGTGGCTCGTGGGGAGCTCTAGTTCGATTCACCTCTCCGAACCACGGGCTTTTCTTCAAGGCACTGATGCACCGAGCCGAAGTTCGCCCTTTTAGCATGATCTGTACAGAGTCCAGAGATTCCAAGCCAGGAACATTTGGGCTTTTGGACTCGAGTTCCGCGCTCTCCGGTCTCGCGGACTATGTATGGTTCTCGTCTCGCCCGTCTCAGCACCTCGGCCGCGGTGGGATTTTTGGTTCCACTTTGAAGCTCCGCAGGATGCCAGGATCCAGGATCCCCATCCATCTCTCCGAAATAAGGCAAGCTCCGCAACAGGAATTGCGGGGGCTTCCATACCTTGTACCAGATCCCGGTATGGCTCATCTCCTTCCTTATCACCGCTCAACTCCTGTTGAATTCGATGTTTGTTTCCAATTTGCAGGCAACATTCTCGTATTTTTGGTATGCGATATTCTGCCAGACCAGAAAGCGAACCGGCTGTCTTCTCAAGTCAAGCATCCATGAACCACCCCGCTATCTTGGGGGCTGTCGATCTTTCGTTTCGTACAACATTAGCGGTGGCGACGCTGCCCCAAGGGCGAACCCTATCCGTGCATGCGGAGCTGCAGGATATGTCTGCCAACTTTGCCAGTTTCGTGATCGCCTTTCGCGGCAGTCTCTTGTTTCTCTATACCATGGGTCATCCGACAGACAGTCTCCCTGCTCCTCGGAATAAGCTGAACACTGTCAACAATATGACCATCACCGCATGCGCAGATCCAGCAATTGTCATCGGCGGGTCGCGCCTGCAGCTCATAGCTGTGCTCTGCCAACCCAACCCGAAGCCTGAGATCTTCACGAACGCCCCGCTTTCCATGTCAATCATGACTGTTTGCATCCAAACTCAATCCCTGTTCGAAGTTCTCCGGATCCACCCAGTACGGCTCGGCACACTCTTTCACGAAGCGGCACCGCTTTACTTTCGCTGCAGGCCTTCCTTTGACGATCTAACCAGTCAATGATAGTACGACTACACTCGTCCTCAGGCAGATGCGCTCACACTATCTTTGGGGCATCACAGCGATTATCAGGATTCTTTCTGCAAATAATTCGGCGCTTACATCCTTGTTGGTGGGCTGGGGAACCGCTCCCCAGCATATGGCCTCTGCGTAATTAAACATTCAACCCGACGCAAAATTGAGACTTCCCGGACCTGGCCAGTGGGAGTCTCCGAGTCGGCGAACGGAACCCTCCTCCGATTCCGCGACACTTTATGTTCTCTGATTAATTCACCTCGTTCACTCGTTCGAAGGTCCTCATCACATACAAGGCGTCAGAAGCATATGCATAGATAATTCCGGACGTTCGCATCGCAGCATCTGTGCCCTAATCGCCAAGCGAGACGGGGATCAGATCAGTATGTATGATATTCTCCCGGGCCACATCTACGCGAACGGCGGCGAGGCGCGCGCCCGTCCGAGGGGCGCTGCGAAAATGCCTCCCTTTGTGTACGTACACCACCCCGAATTCAAAACAACAATATTCGATTTCCTTCCGCTGGTTCAGTTGCCTCCGAGCCGATACGCGTCTGATTGGTTCCTGACTTTTCATTAAGCCTTTGATCCGCCGCCCCAATTGGGTGGGGAATTTGCAATTTCTCCGCGATCGACGAAGTCGCGCTTTGACCGCCTCGGCAGGAACGAAATAAAAAATAAAAAGGTCAAGGTACATGCATACCTCCTGCCCGCACCCAAAACAACGTTAACCCTCCACCAACTTAGATAAGTCGCGTAACGCGTAGATATAGACGGTCAGCTCTCAGGGCAATTCGGCTCTTCCCGGCTTGATTAGATGATTATCACTAACCGAGAGTTCAACTCTCTCAGTCTCTGCGGGGTCTTTGAAGTTGATCAATCTCAATCTTGCTTATGGTATACGCCGACACGCAGATATACTTACCAGGGAAGTCGGTTCACTCGTCCGAGTCGAGGCCAGCCTGAAACTCGAACTTTGCTCCCCTTGCAGATGATTAACTGCACACCTCGAAATTGGCCATGGGTAAGCCTCTTGGGAGAGTGTGCGAGCGGATTATAATCTATTAATCTATCACTGCAGGGACGTGTACAGTGCGCGCGCGTAGCGACCCGCACCTCCGCCGCCCCTGGATTACTCACTCCGCGCGGTGTATGGCACCGACTCGCGACTCGCACTCACGAAATCCTATAGCGAGTGGTCGAAATTCGAGTCGGGGCTCTGCAGATGTGCACCAGGGCGAATCAAAATCAAATTACTCACCAGTCAATCGGACAACTGTGCGTCGGAATTATCGGTCTCTCGCTCGAGTCTCGCGTCCGGTTGTACGGATGTCTGAGTCTAGGCACTCATCTTCGAGCTGGGGCAAGGAACCAAACCAGCGAATTATAATCAAATTACAGCAACGCAACGCAACCACATGCAGTGGCGCCTCAACGCGGTCCTCGTTCAACACAGTCTAAGGAATATCTAGCGTCACTCAACTTGAAGGCCTCGCGGCCAACGACAACAAAACCAGCGACTTGGAGCGAAATTGCCGCACCACTCTAGCACGATCGTCAGCCCAAAATCTCGGTTTGTTGCTCAAGTCTCGTCCCAACGACGCATCGTACGTACGGATGTCTGACTGAGGCCTAGACACTCTCGTTCAAGCTGAGCTTTCTAAAATGAACCAAACCAACGAATTAATATTAAATTACAGCAACGCAACGCAACGCAACAACCTCCATGCGCAGTGGCGCCTTAACGCGATTGTCGGTACCTCGTTCAACCCAGTCTAAGGACTATCCAGCGCCGCTCGAGTCTCGCGGCTGGCGATGCGAAGTAAAATTGAAGTACCGCACCGCAATTGCGTCGGAATTTACATCGGACCCATTGCTAGAGTTTTGCGCTCGAATCGTAGGCACGGACGTCGCTAGAGTCTCGCGGCCGATGCGAATTAAAATACAAGCACCGCGGCACCTCGAAAGTCAACGTGATCGCACTGCCCGTCGGAAACATCGTGCTCTAGGCTTTGCCAGCGCTAGAGTCTCGCGGGCGATACGAATTACAACCGAAGTACCGCACCACTTCAACAAGACTCAGCCTGTTGTTGGCCTGTTGGTCGAAAATATCGGACCCAGAGTAGTCTCTCGCAGCCAGACGCTACTTGTAACGATAAACCTCGTACCTCGCTTGTTAGACCGAGAGCTAGACCTGGCGCCCGACTCGTATGTACATACTCGCGAACGACACGAATTAACATTCAGGTACCGCAGCGCCTCCACACGATCGCCAGTCAGTCCGGCGAAAATATCGGACCCAGCGCTAGCGTCTCGCTCTCAGCGCTTGCATTTATTCGCCTCCGAGCTGGGCTGCAGATCTGGTTGGGTTCTGATTTTTGCAGTTCAACCCAGTAAAAATCAACACATGAAATATGCAACAGTCTCACCCAACGACGCGTCGCACGCACGAAGGTATGAAACCCTGAGCAGGTGGCAAAAAATGATGAAGTTGACTTTTGCCAGTGTACCAACCCAGCAAATCAAAATGAAACATTATTGAAATCAACACAATAGAAAGCAACTTTTGAAACCAAACTCTGGAGGTACTGTAACACAACGCAATTTCTCCCAACGAAGCGCTCCTACGGTCCCTTAATCCAACCTTACTCACTCTCACAACCCAAGTTCAACCCACGGCATCGTGACCACACAGCGCGTCGTCAGATCTCCCTGCCTGCCTGCCTCCCTCCCTACCGCGGAAGTTACCCGTCTCATCCACCCTTAAAGCTTCAGTTCCCCAGTTACCTCTGATCAAATGCCGAAACGGAAACAGCTTCGAGTCAGAATGACGAAACGTTGAACGTTGAACTTGATCATGAACGGAACGCGCGTTGCGCCGCACTACCCCCGCCGCCGCCGCCGCGCACGGACTCCGGAGGTCGATGGGCGCCGACCTGCGACTCACACGTGTGGGAACGTACGGGACATGACTATATTACTGTAGATTGTGATGATTTCGGTTGGGGATGGGAGTGGGTGGGAAGTGGTGTTAGAATAAGTTGAGCGTGAATCTCCACGAATGCGAATACGAACGACTTCCAAAATCCAAAGATCAAGAGCTCATCTCGTTTCGTCGAGGAGGGGTCTATCTACCTAAGTATCTACCTATCTATCTAACATAGTCTGCTTTTATGCGCGTAGTACCGAGGAAGGGGTGGGGATGGAAGTGGATGGATGGAATTGGAGGGATGGATGGAGTATGCATACGAAAGACGAAGGACATAGACGAGACATGGATGCAGGATGCGGGATTTTAAACCTGGTCTAAACCTAAGGTATTAATTATATTGTACTTTGAACGAATTGAAAATGCGAGTGGATGATGCAATGCTGGATGGTCTGTATGCTGGATGGAATATGTATGCGGAATGGGATGCGGGATATGTATGCGGTATGCGGGATGACGATGCTGATGCTGCCGAGAAAGTACATGTAATGCAAGAATGGAGATGGGGGGTGCGGTGGTGCGGTCCGGAGTTGGCTTCGTTTCGTTTCGTTTCGTTTTCATAGCGTCTAATGTTGATGGAATGCAAAAACGGAAAATTAACAGGCGCGCGAGGCGTCTAAAAACAGCAGATGTAATGTTAACGAGATGCTCGGGGACGGCGGGCATGAAAGCAAGAGCGTACCTGACGGGATGTAGGGATGCGATATGATACACAATACAAAGGGGGTTGGTTGGCCGGCACCACGAGCTACCGCACCGACACGCTCATAACGCGAAACGTCTGGAACTGGAGCGGCTTCTGGCTGTCGATGCGCCGGAGAAGGTACTGCGTAAAGTCCGCGCCCGCGCCGGGGTCCACGTCGAGCGCGCGCAGGCTCAGCTCGTCGTCCGACGCCGACGCCTCCCGGACCCAGGGCGATGACGCGAGCCGAGGGGGCGGCGTCAGGGGGCGTAAGGGGCTGCTTCTGCTTCTCCCGTGGCGCTTTTGCGTTTGCGTGTGCGTTTTCGATCGCCGGACGCGCCGCCTCCGGGAGTGGGAGTGGTGCGGCGCGTCGTCGGGCGTGAACCCGGTGATTTTGTGCAGCGGGACGGCGGGATGGCGTGCGCGGGGTCGGGCTCGGGCGGCGGGGAGCCGAGCTGGAGCGTCGACTTGCTGCGGCGGTGGGACTTGGGCGGCTGGTGGGTGATCGGGGGGAGCGAGAACGACGCGGTGTTTTGGGGCGGGCGCGTGCGCGGGTGGGTGTGCGTGTCGATGTGGTGCGCGACGGGGAAGGGGTAGAGGAGCGGTTCCGGGTCGGCGTCTTTTTCCTTTGTGCGTGGGGAGGTCGAGAGACCGAAGGAGTAGTGTGTCGAGAGGCGCTCGATGGGGGAGAGTTCCATTTCAAAGATGAGCTCGGGCGAGGTCGTGCGCTCAGCGGGCGGGAGGGCGTATTCGTCGTGCTGGCGTCCGGGGATCTCAATTGGCGACGAGACCTTTGGAGGGTGGAAGAAAAAGGACGAGCAGACGTGCGTGGAGTATCCGAGTCCATTTTTGAATGCTGGGGAGAATAAATTAGAACGAGTTGAAGGAGATGAGTAGATATGACGGACAAGTGTTATGTTGCACGCCCCAAAGGTACGCGAAGTAAACGTTTTTCAGATTTTGGAGTGGCGTCTTGGGGTGTGGCCGCTGTGGGAGGCTGAGTGCTGCGCAAACAGCCAGCAGCAAAGAAAAGACACGAACAAGTCGAGGCTGTGAACGAATGCTGGCAAAGGTCACACACTACGCCACGAATAGTTTGTAGCAACTCGGCGTCTAGTAGGCCCAAGGAGACGAGAGGTGCCGAACGCAGGCAACGAGTTGACGCTATGGTGCACGATGTGGATATGGGGTCCGCCGAGACGAGGAAGAGAAAAGAGAAAGGGTTTTATAGCCGGGACGCATCGAGTCAACCTTCTTAAAATTGACGCTCGTTTTGGAAAGGGCCTGTCTTCGCGTGGCGGCTGATCCCATCAATCCCTTTTTGTTCCCGTTTTATTTTTTTAGGTTTCCCCTCGGCAAGCGACTCGGATTTGCAGGGCTCCAGCGTTTCCACGACCACAGTCTCCGTCTCTCGAGCCCTTTTCACAGTAACATAACGGGCTGGTAGCTAGGTTTCCTATGCCGTACAAATTCGCCGCCTTCCATTCTGGCCTCGCGCTCTGGCCAAGCAATCCACTGCGGCGGCACCGTCCACTTCGGTACGCCTTGTTCGCCTCCCTGCCACCCGCCCACCTCCCCGCGCCTGTCGCCGCTCCAGCTGAAACCTCTGCATGTCGCACGGATCACTCCCAGCGCCAACGCTGCACCCAAAAACCTTCTTCGATCCATGATCGACCGCGCGGGCATTATTCACAGAACCCGCCTCGGGTAGAGTGAAGGGTGACGAGCGAAAAAAATAATTGGCGCACGGTGGCGTTGATTAACGCGAAGACGCGTCGAGGTATGTAATTAAGTGCTGCTCATTCCGCCGCGCTCGGGGAGGCAAGGATACCGCTGGTAGCGTGTTTTCCTGAGCCATTTGTGCGGCGATTCGAATCCACGGCCATGGACGTGGATGCTTTCAGGGTTGCAAGATATTACCACATACATGGACGATCCTGTGGTGATTTACTTTCAACGTATATTTCTCCCTCCTTCTCGTGAGAAGAACGACCCTTATCTTACCTTTCATCGTGAGGGGTAACTGCCAGGGCTCCGTAGTCGCACTAGATAGCGTATTAGTGGGGTGGAATTTCTGGATGGACTTCTCGACGCCAGGCAAGCTTTCTCGAGTCGCGACGTCGGTGCTTGCTATTAAGGTCTTGCTGTATCTATGAGCTAGTCAGGGCTCGAGCTAGTCGGCATTCTAAATTTCTACCAAGCATTTTTGGGGAGTTCCGTTGAGAAACCCGGGTTTCAACTTTCCAATGATCATTCAACGGCGGGAGAGATGCCGAAGGTGCGGAAGATGCCAGTACCTCAGTTGAATGTTGCCCTCGATCGTAAATTAGTACGCTTGCATGGAACTGTTCAATCTGGTGGAAGTTAAAGCCATTTAATGCTTCCATATGCTTTCTGGCTTACCTCTGGACTCTTCTGAGCGACCAAGCGACGGATCCCATCAACGGTCATCATATGGAACAGCAACCTAAACTCCGATGTCTTTGGTCTGCACCATGAGCGTAACCTCTAAGCAGTGCTCCGGTACCATTCCCGAGCACTTAATATGCTCGCGAAGACATTATTCTAACCCCAATCGCAGTTCGGTGTAGAAATCACAATGTTCGAATCTCGGCATCCATCGGCAGCTCGGCTGGCATGTTGAAAGTGAGAATTCAACAAGTCGTTTTGTAACAAGACTGCTCCCATGAATGAGCGTGCATTATGCCTATTCCCTCCTCCCAGGAGCCATTGCCACCTGTTTGACGGGAACGAGGCGTCTTTCTCCGTCGCTGCGGCACCTTGTGGCAATTTCCTTGTGGAGACCTGTATTGAAAACTTTTCAACCACGGCAATATTCATGTTCCGCTTTGGTCAAACGAGCGGCACGTAACAATCCCCGCCCGCTGAGTGTGTTTCCCCACCAGAAGCCTTTTGAACCCTGGCTCGATCTCACACTCAAACACGATTTATCCGTAAGTGGAATTCTGGTTGACTTGTTGAAGGGCGTTTCTACGAAAGCGGGAGGAATTTATCCTGAACTTGGGGATTATATCTGGCTGTATCCATAAACTAGTGTCGGAAGGTCAAGTTGAGTCCTCCAGATTCAACATGGAATTGTTTTCGCGATATATTCGAGCTGTTCAACCTGCAATCACAAAGGTTCGAACTCTCAAACTCGCACATCCAAGAACTTATTCCACAACGCATCGCACGGTGAATCCTAGAGCCAAATCGATCAGCGCTCCAGCTAAAACGTTGGCCAACGCACAAGCGAGCTACTCCCCGCGGCTTGCACCACATTCCCCAGCGCGACGTTTCCATCATACGCGAGCTTCGCCAGCGTTGTCGTCGTATTCCCGGGGACGTATTCAGGCCAATCTGGGGCAGGCGCGGTTGTGGGGCTCTTGATGAAGCTAGCGACGAGCGTCTGCATCGTCTGCGAGAGCTTCCTCTCTGAGGCTGTGGCGGTCGTTGCGTTGAAGGTCCCGAAGATTTCACGGACTGTGTGGCGGTTAGCGTGGTTGAAAGGAAGGCTGTGTATCAGATACAGACGTTCTGAACTGTGCCACGCGCCGGCATTGGGGAAGAGTTGAAGATCGCCAAAGACTGCGCCTGCGAGGGTTTTATTATCAAAGGAGAGGAGTTGAACCAGAAACAGGCCATACCGTACGCGTACCGGTATACATTCGTAATTCCCGCGCTAACGGCGGCGGCGCCCCAGAGCTCCGCAGGGCTATAAAACATAGAGTATTTAATTCCGACAGGGGAAAACGAGAAAAGGCTGAAACACGGACCAGAGGAATAAAAAGTCCTTGACCACCTCCGCAATAACGGCGTTGTCACTCAGTCCGCTGGCGTAGAGCGCGCGCACCTGGTCAGGCGTGACGAGCGTACCGAAATTAGCGGCGAGATACGTCGCAAGGTCGGACTGGTTGAACGCGAAAAGACTCCCGTCGTCTTGCGTGTGGCCAATCACAAAAGGCACTCTGGCCGTCTGTCCAGTCCGGATGCGCTGCAGGGGATCCGCAAACACAGTCACGCTGATATTATTTGGACACCCAGTTTCAATGTACTGTTATGATTCGAAGGTGGAGGAGAACACACTTGTCGACGAGACTGCCCCAGACGCCGCTAGACGGACTGTTGGTGAAGTTGCGGATTGCGGACGCGGAGACGTTCTTGAGACACGCTGAGCGTGCGGCACCCGGCGCTTGCGTGCATCCGACGCCAGAGGCCATGGCGTTGAACGACGCAAAAGACGGGGTGGGAGACACCGATTGGACCGCTCCTGATAGCATTATAGCCGCGCGGAAAGGTGCTGTGGCCGGCGCGTGGCGGACGTAGGCGGCTGCTACCGATGCAGCACCAGCCGATTGACCCTGTGAAGTTCGCGAAATTTAAGAAGTTACTATGTTCGAGTTGAACTGGGGGGAACCACACCATAATCGTTACTCGTGTTGGATCACCACCGAACTGGGCAATATTCTGTTGGACCCACTGGAATGCTAGTTCTGGAACAAGACGTACAGAAGTTCAAAGCATAGAATGAAGTTAATATTGACTGACCTTGATCGAGGAAGCCTAGGTTGTTTCCGGCAAGGGGAAGATCTGGGCTCTCGGGGAAACCAAAGACATTGGTTCGGTAGTTGAAGGATACGACGACGATGCTTTCATTAGATGCCAGGGAGGCGCCGTCGTATTCGGCGATGGATGCCGTTCCAAAGGCCAACGCCCTGCGAACGCTTCAGATTCGTACATTTCGCGACAAAAGTTACCCACCCGCCAGATCCAAATAACAACAGGGAGTGGTTGGTTGATCGATGCTGGGGCCCACACGTTGCTAGCGAGTTGTCAGGCTAATCAATTAGTTCTGAGAGGTGATAGACACTTACAGGAAGAGGCAATCTTCGTCTTCGGGAGGGGGTGGGGTATTGAACAGTTCTTGGTTGATAGTAGCAACTGCGAAGGGAAACTGCTGTACACATGACGGACCCAGACTCGTTGCATTCTGGGGGGCGGTGGAAGTAAATGGAGACGGAGGTTCCCAGCGTAAGGATCCCGTTGGAGGCTTCCCAAACCGCTGTAGTGGGAAGGATCTTGTTAGGCGTCCTTGAATATCGGAGCCAACAAATCCAGTACTTACAATACCCTTGAAAGTCAACACTGAATGGAAATGAGTGTCTGGGTTGAACCCTGCTGCAGTGAAAACTCACATCCGTTGGCTTCCAAGCCTTGTAACAGACCGGATGTTGTTGGAATAGAAACGGAGGTTGCATAGCAAATGGAGCTTTGAACAGCTAGAGCGAGAGCAGAGAAGAGAAAGAGTCGCATTCTGCAGCAGTCCAACACACTGAGAGTCTGAAACGTTGATAAGAGCCTGTAGAGGCTCGTCTATTTAAGTGGTTGACATGCATCCAGGGCTGCGGGCTCTTCTCTGAACATGAGCGTCTGATCTGCCTCTGCGTAGACATAAACAGGAATTTTGGCACACATGGAGCAACTGCTGACCTGCGGAGGTGGCGCCGCGGAGGGCCTCTTGGCAGCCAATCGTCTCTCGCGTTCAACGCGAGAAAATTTTGCTGCGAAGTCGTCTGCGGAACTTATAGTAGCTCAACGTTAACTTGAAGCTGGGTTTCAAAGTTCTCGACGACGTTCAGGTCCGAGTCTGGATTTCTCGAGTCCTCAGGCCACTGCCAGCCTAGCCATTGGACATTTCGCTGGCCACTCTTGGTATATTCTTGAGTTAACTGTGCATTTTACTGCACATTTGGTGAAGACT
>JARKID010000278.1:0-70139 GCA_029449255.1 Mycena polygramma
CTTGGATTACTTGCTCGTTCCTTATGCGCCAGATGAGGTGCGCCGACTCGGTGATCAATATTTTGTGTAAACGGGTTGTTCCGGGGTCCCCACATTTCATTACACCGCCGGCCACAAGCGGCGTACTAGCGATTTGGTATGCATGCGTACAGGCCGTATGGCATACATTCAGCAGAGCGATTGTGTCAGTTTGGTATCGGGCGGCGTGGGTCGCAAATCCTTGTCTGTCTTCAACCGCCACATCTCCGACGCAAGATCCCATATTTCTTTCTGGCCTGGCTCACAACACTGAGTCAGGATGTGTTCCATTGACTCATGCACTCCAAATCTCGCGCACTTCCCTCTCTGCACGCAGCTCGGGATGTTATCCCAGAACTGGCCGACTTTATATGCTCCGTGAAGCAGCATCCACAAGAAAAAGCGGATGCTCCGGGATATATCCTTGTCCCGCGTCGACCGCCAGAACTTCTTTGCCGGAGGGGTCTCCCCGTTTGTGCCTGCTGCAGCGGCCTTCGCTATTGTCATGTTGGCCCGCGTGGCGTTTCGGTCTAACAATTCGCGGTAAGATGCCTTCTCCATTGTTAGTTTGCGTATAATCTTATACGCTGTAGCCTGAGTCATAGCTTTTAGCTTTGCACCGGGACAATCAGCGATGCAAATGCCTCGACGTTGATGTCGTCTTCGACCGGTTTGAGGCTCCCCTCACCAGCTAGTTTGTCAGCCGCTTCGTTTCCGGCCACACCGGAGTGGCCTTTCACCCAGGCAAACCTTGTCGGAGCTTTCCGCTCACGGATTTTCGCCACCGTGAGCCCAATGAGATCACCATTCTCGACCGTATGGAAGCCCTCGTCTTGCCATCTTCGCAAGTTCTTGGTAAGTCCGTCTATCGCGTATTTGGAGTCGCTGAAGATTTTCAGCGGCGCATCTGGTGGTGCAGCTTCTATTGCTTCTTTAATGGCTAACATCTCGCCCACCTGGTTTGACGGGCCCATTGCCCGTGGCACTCTTATCGCCATGTTCCGAGGATCATCAACACCGGTGTACACCGGCGCCTGCCTTTACATTGTCCGTCTCGTTGTCGACTGCGGACCCGTCTGTGTATACTGTTATTTCTGGTGCCGGGTTTAGTGAGAAGCTCGTGTCCGGGGCGGTGCGCGTCAGGTTTGCATAACCATCCGTGAAAATTCTGAAAGCATCACCCAGCGTGCCATTTGTGGTGATTCTCGAATCAAATTCCACCACAGCGGGGTCACCGCCATCTTGTTCAGCTGGCTTCTGGTGTTCTTCCCAATCCTCGGGTTGCATCATTCGCGGGTCCCATTTGTATTCCAGTGAGTTTAGCATTTCCCTTGCCTTGGCATAACATTTATTCGGGTGTAGGCACCCGGTTATCGCACGGGATACCTGGCAGGAGGAGCACTTGCAGTTAAAAATGTGCTTGTGTCCAGGTGTGCCTATTTTTCTGGCCAGCATTCATGCGTCCGTCACGTATCTGATACGGTGTTTTTCTTTCAGACATCTTACAACGTGCGGGGGGGAATTGAAGAGTCGGCGGTCCCCGTTCGAGAACTTATGATACCAGATTGGCATCCTATCTTGAATCTTCCGTGATACAGCCATGGCGTCCAATGTGACACCATATTTTTTCCCTACTGCCATCATTTTAGCGAGGTCCTTGCTTTTTAGCATCGCGGCAGACTGGTAAGGGGCCCAGGACTGCAGATATGCATTAAATCTCATCGTTTCGTCTACGTTGATGTCTGCTCCCACAGCTTTCTTTGCTAGTAGTTCGTCTGCGACGAAACACCATAGCGGGCGGTCTGGCCCGAAACTCAAATAAGTCTTCAACCAGGTAATGGTGATGGCTTCGTTTCGCGCCACGATGTCAAGGAGGTTTTCCCCCCCTGCATTTGCGGGTGCATGAACTGTTTCTTTGTTTACTGATACTTGTGTTTTTTCCGCCCACAGGAAGCTCCGAATTCGTTGGTCAAGCCTCTCTTCAACGTCGGCCGGCATGCCTTGCACTGTGGCTAGGTACTGTGTCATCCCTCCGACGACCATCAAAACTATGAGGCGGCGGCCTTCCATGGATGGATGGCCAAGTTCCCAGCGATCTAGAGCTGCATCAATCTTTTCGATCGTGCGTGCCCATGTCTCTACTTGGTCAACGCCGTTTCCGACCCAGGCTCCCAGGGTGCGGATGGGCTCGCCTTCTGCGGCAATTTTTATATGGCCCGGGATCTGAGTTCCCGTTAATCCGTTTATGAAGGGTGTTGCTCGTACCCGGTCTCGGTGGTCAATCTTACCAATGGGAATCATTTCGGTCTTACTGATGTTGAACTTCGCACCCGCAGCAATACACCACTCATCCAAGACTTCCATGAGGGCGCCAAAACCGTCACTTGCGTCTAAATAAACAAGAGTATCATCCGCGAAGAGGGTAGTTATCAATTTCTCCTGCTTGTCGCGAATTTTAAATCCTTTCAGGTTGGATTGCCGTAGCGACTCGGCCAGGGGCTCAATTGCCAGGTCAAAGAGTAAGCAGGACAGGGGATCTCCCTGTCGGACCCCTCGCGTTACTCGGAAGACGTTACTGCTCATTTCTCCGTTAACACATACATATGTAAACGCGTCGCTATAAAGTGCCTTTATTGTATTGATAAATTCTTTTGGGATCCCGTAGCTTGCCAACGCACGCCACAGATAATCATGTTCGACCTTGTCGTATGCTTTCTCTTGGTCGAGAGCGACTATGACCCCGTTCCTTTCCGTCGCTTCCGCTAGTTCAATCACTCTTTTTGTCAGCCAGATTTGGTCTCGTATTTGACGACCTGGGACGAACCCTGCCTGGTTTGGATGTATGAGGTCCGGGGCGACTTGGGCTAGCTTGATTGTAAGCGCTTTTGTAAATATTTTGTAGTCGGTGTTTAGCAATGAGATTGGCCTATAATTGGCAATGTCAGCCTTGTCGTTCTTTTTGTAGAGCGGGCACATCCAGCTCTCGGAGAAGCCTGTGCCTTTTGCCACTGTTCCGCATTTCTCAATGTCGTTATACACCCTGTGCATGGCAGCTAAAATATCGAATGCAGGTTTCCCCTCTGCCTTGAGGCTTTCGTACCTCTGATTCAGGATCTTCCAGACCTCGTATGTTATCCCGTCTAGCCCCGGCGCCTTGTAATTTGCGGACTTCCGTAATGCGTTGCGTACATCCTCAAGGGTAAGCCGTGTCTTTAGAAGACGATTCTGATCTTCCGTTGTTTTTCTAGCTGTTCGTCTTAGCACGGCCTCGATCTTCTCATTCCTGACCCTGGGCGGAGTTCGAGTTCTTTCCGATTGGATTGTGTCATGGTATTTGCACGCCATGTCGGCCATCTTCTGTGAGTTTATCTCATATTGTGGCAATTCTGTGTTGCCATTTTTTCTCAGCCGATGGATTACTATCTCTCGTGGCTTGTGTGGCTTGTTGATTCCGGTCCAATATCTGCTTATCACCTCGCCTTCCATTCGGTTCCTCACTTGGGCCATCAACCTTCAATATCCCGGTGTCGCTTCTGTTCTAGTTTGGTCAACTTTTCCTGTAGGACTGCACACGAAAGTACGATCTCGTCCTCTGAGAGGTCCTTGTCGTTCTCAATCAAGTCAATCTTATTCTTTATCTCGGCAATTTCCTCGACTATCGGGGGTACAATTATCTTGGCTCGCCTTCGTGCCTCTGCACAGATTTTGACTTTGAAGTCTACCCACAGTGTCTGCGCGTTGCGTCTGGGGTTCCATTGGCCATTCGACTCATTCTTGGTTATCTCTGCAAGCTCTTCTTGCAGGATCATGCCATTCTCGTGGATGAACTTTGCGAGGGCCTTGTCCCGTATGATGTGGGCTGGCCATACCCATCTCCCGTGCCCTATTGTGGGTGCATCCTCCGTTGTTAACCGCATGGTAACCATCCGGTGGTCAGTTTCTATCCCTACTGCTTGCATCTCCCATTCAAAGGAGTACTCCTCAAAAAGCTCGCGTTTAATGCATATTCTATCTATGCGTGACTGGGAGCCTCCTTGCGAGGGGGCTTCAAGTTGCATAAACGTGTACGCACGGGTCGAAGGATATGTTTCCCGCCAGCCGTCTACTAGCCCGAGGTACCTTTTGAGGTCATCGAAGGCATCTACTGTTGCTGTGCTGTCACCGTGAGATGGCAGTCTGTCTATGCTATCTTCGACAAAGTTAGTGTCGCCGCCCATTATGTCGGGCCTGCGAATAGCGGGATGTGCAATGTACCACGCTTTGATTTCTCTCCAAAATGCTGCATTAAGGTATGGTCTGTTCGGCGCGTAGACTCCGAGGATGGATAGGTCCTCGCCATCTACATTTTTCATCTCTAAAATCATGGCCCTTCCGGGTACGATCACATGTGTTTTGACATTCTCCACCAGAACCGTGTTCCGGTTGAGTACGAAGGCCAGTCCAGCTCTCGCTGTGGGTGCGTCTGGATCCGGTGTGAACTCAACTCTCATTGTTCGTTTGAATAGCGTGTCTATATTGTTTTTATAGTCAATTTCACATGTACATTCCATTGCATGCGTAAAAGAGATGTATTTAGGATTTAGCTTCTGATCATGGACCTTGGATTAGATCACCCTCGCCACCAGTATCGTTGTTTGCCGCCTCGTCTCCTCCTCAGTCTGCAGAATCCTGTGATACGTGCGGATCTCGTCAAGGTAATCGTCGGCCAAAGGAGTATTCAGCCGCATGATGCCACTCCAACCCCCAGGCCTCGTGGCTTCAATAATCTCCCCCGAGAAATCGGTGTCATAAAATTCACGCGCCGGTCTGGTCTCCATGAGAACAGCGGGATGCTCGGTCCGACTCCTCCAGTATGCATTGAGCTCGGCGTCCGAGAACAGCTGCCCGTTACGAACAGTATTTGGTTGCACCTCTTCGAGGAATTTGCGAGACCCTGAGATCGCGCGTCCACGCAGGATCCTGTGGCAAAGATGACATTACCTCACTAAGACATAGGAGGAGAGCGTACCGTTCGTATCTTTCCTTGCGTTCGACTTCTTGCTCAGCGGTCCGCGTAGCTCGTGCCTCAGCGGCCAGTGCAGCCTGTACTGCCTCCTGTTGTTGTTTTGTCATCTGGGCTGATGCGGGGTCGACGAGGGTTGCATAGTCCCCCAAGTTCTCGGGGTGGTCCCACGCCGGGGCCTCGGTGTCCGCCTCGTCGTCCCCAACAATGATCTCAGGTTCCACCTCGTCAGGACGCCCGGTCCATCGATCCCAAGTAGAAAGTCCTTTGCGGGCCATGTCCCTCGTGAAGAGTCTGAACGAGACATATTCACCAGCAGTGGCGACGAGGTACGTCTTTTGCTGATCTCCGTACTGGAGACAGGAGAAGAGGTACATGCCCTGTTCGAAGCTTTGAACGCGGGCGAGGCCGATGAGGTGCTCCAAGTTGGTCGCAAACATGTGGAGGTCTGAAGGGTGACGTGTAGGACCGTGCTTCGCCTCCCACAAACTTGTCGCCAGTATCGACATGATGGAGAAGAATCGGGGACTGACTTCCAAGAGACCCTGCGCAACATCCCGCATGAGATCCGCCAGGGATTTGTTGTCGTATTCGGGAGGGATAAATGCATCCTCGTGCACAGCTAGCTGGACGAAAATCGTCGCAATGTCAACGAGGACCCCCTGTGCGGTGCCGTCAGGTTCCGTTACACGAGAATCGTTAGGGCCGAGCCCCGAGCGGCGTTTTTTGGTGACATACAGCGGGTGCTGTGAGGTTGTATGGATACTGTTCGCGTTAACAGGGATGAGGGACTGCGCGATTTTGAGGAGGACGGAATAGATGAAGTATTCAAGGTGTCGGGGGTCGAAGGGGCTCGAATAAGTCAAAGCGAGAGCAGCGAGGACTCCGAAATCGAACGTGAAAGGCATCGCGAGGGAGACTTGGTAAAAGATATAGGAGAGTAAAATATACGTAGAGACTCAGTGACACGCAGAGCCTCGAGGTGTCTGTTTGGTACCGTGGATGGCTTGGCACGTGATCCAGCACAAGGTTGACCACACGTCTTCTTGAAGTTGCAGTTGCACTCAGTGGTAGCTATGTCGAAATCAGCGTACGTTTTCGTCTCGCCGCTCACTTGGCTAGTTTGGAAGCTAATCTGCATCGATAGTCCCTCTTCTGCCGATCCGCCTCTAACGCGACCCTTGAACGAACCACCAGCCGTGTGGGGTGGTCGTGGATCCCGCGAGGCACCGTTCTATGGGCTTGGGCTGCGCACGTCTCATCGAAAAGTGCTCGCCAAGTATAACACCGGCATGCCTCTGTGTCTAATTCCTTTCGAAATTATTTCCAAACGGTGGCACTCGCCCGAAGACGAAGCGGGAAATCGGTTCGAACAGAAGTAAGACATCATCGCCGATCTTTTCCACAATCACCTCACTGTTAGCTGGCGCCAGAATTCAATTCAAGCCCCAGTTCATCCCAGATTATAAACTAGTCAAAGCCAAGGCAGAAGACGACCTGATTTGTTTTGTAACATTCAACAAGGACCATGAAACTATGGACGTGCTCTCTGGGCCAGAGGGCGCGGAAGCCATGAAGGCGATCAAAGAGGCTATGATGTTTAACGACGACGAGGTATCGAACTTGATGTGGTACAAATGTACGCTTAAATATCCGATGAAGTGACAGTTGGACTCCCGATCGCGAGTCCACTGCAAGTTTCGAATTCACGAGTTCAAAGTTCTTTACTGCGCATTCTGAAGCTGCGAGACACTTTTACTTCCAAAGTTGATCCATAGTTGCGGAAGCTGAACTCACGATTACATTTTGTTCGCATACAAGTGCAGTCCAATTGAAGTATTTTCAGGAGCGTCCAACGCAGGATGACCCCGTATGGCAGACGGATCTGTTCAACGGGATTGTATTATTATATATGCGAGTAGTTACGCATTAGCCAGATACTGGCATGTACGGGCAAGGCTTGTCAGAAATGCGCGCGAAGAGTGGGGGTGTATTCCGGCCGGAATTACGCGCTACAAGCATATGTAGATGAGTCCACTGTCTTCCTGGATTTCCTGACACTCGCGAGTAGCGGCGCATAGCGAAGGTGCAGAGAGGGCCGTGATGATGCGAGAGGGCCGTGCTGGACTCGGATAGCGAGGAGGTGGCCTATCGTGCCATAAAAATAAAAGAATAAAAATTGGGCTGCAGGGGCAGTACACGAAAACGAGTAAGTATGGTCATTTACCTACTAATTATAACTTTCCACACTCGCTGCGCTGTGAAGTCCCTGGTTTGAGCCTGCCAACCAGTACAGCCAGCATGGGAAGTGTGAGCGGTGGGGAAAACCGGGCGTACAGAGGGGAAGTCGCGTGTTTGACGCGTCGTTGGTGGTGCACAGCTAAGTAGAATTCAGAATTGGGACTGGAGAGTCACGATGTGACTTGTGACTTTCGGCTTCCTGCCGCCGCCACGACCACTCTCTGCTGCACTCTGTATCTGGCCACCTCGCTCCCACTCGCTCAGCATTGCCCGGCGAATCGGTGACTCGGTCCACACCGTTGCCTCCGCTGGGGGTTCGTGTGGGGACCTCATCGGCCTTTGTCTCATTCATTGCCTGCGACTCTTCGAGTGCGGGTTCTGGGTTGGTGACTCGGTCCACTCAATTGCCTCTGCCAGGGGTTTTTGGGTGCGCTCTCAGCCATCGTCTTGTTTGTTGCGTGCACTGCTTGGCCGCATATGCGGTTTCAATCCGCTCGTCTGCCTCAATGCACCTTCAATTGGTAGATCCTCGGCGGTGTGTTTGGTATTGGGATTCCCTGGCCTCAAATCTCATCCAACTGCAGTAGATCTCTGGACCTGGGACAAAAAGCAAGCGCTCTCGCATAGGACAACTACTGTACTGGTGTCTACGTGCGCAGGCATTCGTCATGCCCGTTCACTTGCTAACTCGTTTATTCAAAGTGGCCGTCACACTCCGTCTTCCGCACCGCTGCCTCCGCTGGGGGTTCGTGTGTGGGCTTCCGATCGGCTTAGTCTCAATTATTGCCTGCGGCTCTTTGAGCGTGGGTTCTGAGTTGATGACTCGCTCCACTCGGTTGAGCAATTGCTGGTCCCGCTCCCAAGTCGAACGACCCGCTCAACAAGCCCTTCGCGGAGATCGCGGCTTACGCGCGATTTGGTGTTCGACTCAAAGGGGAACGTGCAGTCTAAGAAGAATGATGCTAAAGGGGTATTCTACCGACGTTGGCGCAAGGTGGGTTTCTCTCTCTCTTCTTTTTTCCCTCCCCCTTCGCATCTCTTTCATCCCTCGATGACTGACTGAATACTAACGTCGTTTCGCGCAGGGTGGCTAGATCCCCGTTTTCCGATCATCTAGTTTTTCTTGACGCGGCACCTGCCCCCCAACATCATTGACGTGTAGGCGCACATCTGTGTTTGGTTTAGCCCGTATGGGCGTTCACATTTGCGCAGGTGTGTGTCGCCCTCTCCCCTCTTCTGCCCACTTTTTGCCTCGTGTTTTGAGTTTTAACCACGCGGCTCGTTGACACACGTTCGCAGATGCATGTCGACATGCGGGACGCGGCGTTCAACTTCCTCACTAAGACAGAACTGACTGTCATCTCCTCCTTCGACACCTCAAACGTCTTATCCGTCGAGTGCGCGTCTCTGTTTAACTTCCCCATCCGCGTCTCAAAACAAGGGTATCTCGATGTGTGATGAATCGGGTGATGGAGGTGGAGGCGACGAGGTGTGAGAGGAGGGTATGAGGCGGGCTGTGCGTTAAACTTCTGCCACCTTTGTTTTGCTGGACAGATGCTGACGGGCGCCGCAGATGCTCAGATGCTCAGATGCAAGAAGGGAGATACGGCGTTGACGCTCTCGCGCACGGGGGGAGGCGTGTCGCAGTCCATCTTCGTAGTCAAGCAAACGACAGCTGAGCATGGACCGACCGTGCGAAAAGGCGACAGATGGTTGCGTGCGTCTCCTCTCCTCCTCTTTCCTTTCCTTTGACATGCTGACGGAGGTCGTTTTGTAGAAGAACCCGATATTCCTGAAAGATTCAAACATCGGTGGACACGCGAATGCACGAGCCGCCGTCAGACCCGTCCTAGCCCTTCACTGTCAAGATGTACGAGGACTCGTTCCGGTCATGCCTATGGAATAAGCCCGTGCTTGAGGTCCGAGTCACCAAAGACCAGCTGCTGGGCATATACAAGCAGATGCAGACCATGCGCCGCATGGAGACCGCCACAGACGCTCTCTAGAAGGCCAAGCTCATCCGCGGTTTCGGCCACTTCGCCATCGGACAGGTGCGCTGCGTGTCATTCGGCAATTGTCATTTTGCTGATGACTGTATAGGAAGCTGTCTCGGTCGGTCTCGAGGCGGGCATCATCACCGCGTACCCTTTGCGGCCTTGCACCGTGGCACTATCAAGGGCGTCATCGCCGAGCTGCTCGGGCGTTAGGCCTGTGTGCCCCACGGCAAGGGCGGGTCCATGCACCTCTTCACCCCCTCGTTCTTTGGCGGGATTGTGAGACCGGAAAAAAAGTAGCACACCCCTGTAGTCTATGCACCTCGTAGATTTGGGTTGTTCGGGGAAAGGCATACCAGACACGCAAAGCGAGCAATAAGTAAGTAGTTGCACTTCATCAATTTGATCAAGTGGATATCAGTGATCACGAAGTAAAACTTACTTATTCCAAGCAGGTATGATAAACATGAGTCTCGACGCACTTTCTGCCCTCCTATCCGCCGGCGATCGAGAATTCATTGCTCGCATCGCAGCGCGTGCTCTCAGATTACCCCAAGCCACCGCAACCCATTCAGATCCCCCTCACATTCCGCCTCCAGAAGCGGTACGGGATCAGTTATCGCGCGTTGTAGCATCATGGATACCCCACCCATTCACCAGCCAAGAGACACGCGCGGCGCGATTCGACTGTCTCCGATATCTGATCATCGCCTGGCAGATCGAGAAAGTGAAAAGAGATATACACCCCCGGTTACTTCCTGACGACATTGTTGCTCAGCTCGACTTTGCCAGGCAGAACTACAGGATTCGATATTTCCGCATCTTCCGTGTCAACGACCTTCCAACCGAAATTATCACCAACATCTTGCGCTTCGCGGTATGGGATGCAATAAACCGCCCGGTTGAGGCGCAGTTGCGTGTAACCTGGACGTGCAGACGGTGGAGGGAGATAGCGCTCGCTGATGCTGCATTATGGAGTGTGATTTGGTTTCGTGGGTCAAGGAACCGGATCGATCAAGCTTGGGCATGGTTTGAGAGAGCACGACAATCTCCACTCGATGTTCGCATCGGCGGTGATCCTTCAGCCCATTCAGACGATGAATCGGAAGTCGACTCTGATAATATAACTGCTGCGGCAATGGGAGATATACTTGTTCGCCTCTTCACCCGACTTTCCACAATCCGACTGCTCATCATCGTGGTGGACAACTGGAAGAGCGCACTTACTGTGCTGGATCTCCTTGCGTCCAATAACCCTGCTGGTGTCCCCTTGTTGCAACGTTTCGAGCTACATCGATGCGGACCCAGAAACGAGGACAGAAGCACCCTTGCGTGGCCAGGAATAATCTCCCAACCATTCCTCGGCGGTGCTGTCGCACCTTCGCTCAATCATCTATCATTGAATGGCGTGTCCATCGACTGGTCAGGGTCTGTGCTGAGGAACCTCACCAGCTTCGATATCCGGCGCCTCCCCGCATCACATTCCGCCGATGCCTCTCGCTTCCGCGAGATCCTCGACAACTGTCCTAGATTGCAGAAGCTTTGCATGGATGGTGCTAGTCCCGTATTCGAGGAACAGAGCTTAACGGATATAGTCCCCGTTCATCTTCCCTATCTTCGCATGCTGGTCGTTGCTGATTTTTCGCGCCAGTCTGTCACATCCCTCTTTTCCCAATTCTCCGCCCCAAATGTCGACGACCTCACACTGCTGAATCTTTGCGGTGACGACTATCTCCCGGTCTTGATTAAAATAACTTCAGCCTTCCCGAAAGTCAGACTGCTGACAGCGTATTCACTTCAGTTCGATGTCAGCCCTACAGGGTGTGATTCGATGAGGAGGTGGTTGGAGTCTATGCCACTCCTCACCTACCTCAGGATTGCCAACGTGGCCAATATGTTCTTCGCATCATTCTTGCAACCCCATGTCGCAACTCCGGTGATCGCCCCTCGCTTGGCTTTCGTGGACTGCCAGTTGGTAGAGCCATCCATCCTCGTGCAGTGGGCGAAGGACAGGCACCGATTGGGGGCCCCTCTTAGCAAGATTTATGTCTCAGAGGAGCTCGAAGCCCGTTTTCGAAAGGAGCAGATTTCGATACCGACAACTCTCTGCCCGTTAATCAAGCTTCCGCGCGGTGTTACTACTCCCGAAGAGGAGAATTTGGCTCTCTGATCCTCAGGTGCCCGACAACCTCAAGTTTTCGTTCCCTTGCTCACTCACAACATCTGCATTGATTAGTCCTATTCCCCGGAACGACGAACCCGGCGACATTGCTCACTCCTGACCTATCTCCGAAGAAGAGGTGGTCGTAACTTACAGTTGCTAGGGCGGTGAGGATGGGGAGTCCAAGTGGCTGGAAAGATGCAGATTTGTTGGGGGGTGGAAAAGCTATGCCCCGATGCCTTGTCGTACCTCGGTGTTGTAATCATGATATTATATATGTACTTGTCAACTGGGAGCCGAGTCCATACGTATATAAAATTCAAACCTTCCCGAAAGTTTGCGAAGAGGCTCAACTCCGAATTCCTAGGACGATAGAAAGGCATGCCAATGAAGGTGAAAAGTGGGAAAATCTGGCCAACAGCAGAAGAAATCGTGGATCTAGTACCACTTCGTGCTAATGCGAGGTAAATGGCAGGCATGCCAGGATCCGATACGTATGGTAACAAACATTGCGTGCGCATGCATGCCTATACAGGACGCAGGAAACAGGTTTACTGCTAAGCATAGCCGATGACTAGTAGATGGGGAATACACAAGGAAATCAACACATAGGAACATAGGTTTCCAAAGTACGCACAAACTCAAGCAGGTTTACTATTGCGCCGCTTGCGAGTTCTAGGTCTTTCCGTGGCCTGTAATTTGGAGACACGTGCTCGTTTGGCCTCTGTTTGTGCACCTGAATCCGGGACACTGAGTCGTTTGGCCCCTGTTCGTGCGCCTGAATCCGGGACGCGGTCATCTGGTCGTGCGCCAGGGAGGGACCTGTTATCTCGGGCGGGCTGTTGCGGATTGCAAGTTGCGCAGGGACATTCGACTGCCGCTTGTGCTTCATCGGCCCAGTACTCGATTCCGTAGTCGATGAAGAGTTGGTCACCCTTGCAAATTGCACGGTTCGTTTGGATGGTCATAGCATGCATGTCGTCTGTATGAGATAGATGGACGAACTGAATAAAATCAGCACGAAGTAAGCATATTCATGGGATTAGAGATTACTTCGGCATTAGGCTGGCAGTCATGGTTCACGAGGCGTATTGGACCAAACAGGATGTGCTTGGTATCATGACCAGGAAACGTAACAACGGAGAGGTCCGTATGTTGAGCCAGCTCCGCCGTATCGATAGACATGAGACCCGCAAGTTCGTAGATATACTCGTTTTCTTTCAGGTCCCGCGCGGCAACGATTGCAAAACCCTTGGTGTCGGACGGTCCCATCCGTGTGACACGTAATTTGACTGCAGACCAGGGGGCAAGAAGAACAGTGTATGCGCACAGAGTCCTGATATCATTGTAAGTGGTTGATGCCTGCAAGGACTGGGGAGAACTAACCACTGTGCAACGGGATGCAATTCGGTGGGCAATTTTAAAAGTGGACACAAAAAGTGGAACAGTCTCGTGACTCTATCCTTGAGGTTGTCGTACGTCTGGTCGACGGCAAGCAGACGGGGCTTATGGAGCTCAAAAATTTTGCGAATAGTACGGAGTTCATCGGCGTCATAAATGATAGGTGTCAGAGAAAAATGTGCCAGCGTGTGGATATTGCTCCTGGTTTTCTTGCCCACTTCAAGTTGGGAGAACAACACATGAACAATGGTGTCGTCTGCCAAAATAGCATGGTCGGCGGGGTACAGGCCCTGTGTAAGATATTCGGCCCATCGAGCGCGCAGCTCTGCGCCTTTGCCCCAGGATAAAGCGGGCTCGTGCATGAAGGATTGCAGTGAAAAGGGTAGCGTAATGAGAAAATGTCCCAAAGCTGTTAACAAGGCCTGCAGCTGAACGGCTAGACCAAGGACCGACAGGCGCACAGACGAAGAGAGTGGGTGTTTGGTTCAGAGCTCGAGGGAAATCATGATCAAATCATATGCATGATCAATCTCATCCAAATTCTGTTACAATCCGGCCAGTACTTCTCATTCTCCGGCGCGTCCTGGATTCGCGGCAGACGCGACGATGCGTCTCTGGGCCACCGTAGCTTGTCTCACCAGTCTATTATAATTACTAGCAACTTCCCTTTCCATGGGCCATCAAGCAGTATGCGAGTCGACACCGATTCCCCTGGAAACAGTCTCTTTGCGCGATGGAGGACGCCAACTATACTTGCCGATGGTCTAGTCTACACCAGCGAGTCCCATTACTCTGCACATCTCAGCAAGTGTGCTGTTGTGCCGCGTCCTTGTCAAAATTCTTGGAACACGGCGGTCAACAGGAAAAAGAGAAAACAATCACGCGTACCTGGGAGCACGGGGGGGGTCCTTCTCTAGCACAGAATAAGACGAAAAGCACGACACCGGCAGCGTCGTCCAGCCACAACAGATATTGTTCGCTTTCACCGGTGGATGGTGCTCTTTCTCTCTTGTGCGCTCTTTTTCTCATGTCTATCAACTTGCTCAAAATCTGGATTACCAGCCGGATGATGATGCGCTGATGCAGAATCCTATTCCACCCCTCCCGCCGTCGAGTCCCTTCCGACCAAGCGCATCAGCCGACCCACGGCGAAAGCGCTGCAGGCCTTGGACGATGCCCTTCCTGAGGCACCTGGGCCGTTTAGCGAAGAGCCCGCAGAGCCGCCAGAGCAGGCGTTCTCGATCGTCTGATCTTACGCATTCCAAATGTTTTCGGTACGGCTGCCCACACGTTCGGTCTGTCGAGGCTTTATCGTCATCGCCCGACTGTCATCCCGGACATGGAACCCACCCTGCGTGTGGACAAGACCTGTCAGGATGACGCAGCCCGTCGCGAGAAGGTCGCTGGAGCGAGGAAGCTAATCTACGAGGATGCCTATGTTGTCAACAGCACGAAAGTAGATGATCTTCTCAAATCTGAATCACTTGTGCCGACCGAGGTGAGTAGTCGCTTTCCCTTTCCTTCTTTTTTGGGTCGATGACATTCTCATCTGTGAAACCCCTTCTCAAAACGTCGCGGCCATTCGGATTTCGACATTTTCGATGAGCCGCACTCGTCGCTCCTAGTAACCCCACCATCTCGCCCTCGCACACTTGCCCGTGCCCCAGCGGGAACTTCAGCCTCTCCATCTCACCACCGCCCTCCACTCTTACCGCCGCCCCGCCCGCTCGGCCCTCCATGAGCGATCCGTCTGTGTACCATGTGGATCACGATACCCGCTCGTCCTTCAACGCGTCCTCGAGGGCCCGCAGGGCATTCTCCTTTGACGTGATTATGGTGACGACGGGGAGTGATTCCGCCCATGGAGGTGCATACACGGGTCGAATGGGCTCCATGCCAAGTGTTGCGTCAACGGCCCCAACACTCGCATCTTCGCGATCCTCCACTCTCTCCATGCCTCTACATCGCAGCCTCTGTCCGCGGCATGGTACCTCCGCGGGCCATCGCACCTCCGGGAGCAGCTCGACGTGGTGGAATAGGGACGCCATCTTCGGGTCCTTCGGAGTGTTGATGATAGCGGATTTCAGGTGGCGATGGATACCATGGTTCAGCGGGAGGGTAAGAAAGCGAGCGAGCGTGAGAAGAGCGTCGCGTTCAATGCGAAGGTGTGCCGGAAGTATTGCCGCCTCTTTCTCCAGAGCTGCGAGCGACGCTGTCCGGAAGCTGCCCGTAATGCACCGGGCCGCGGATCGATTGAGACGTTCTAGAGGTTTGAAGATTGTTGGTGCCAGGGGAAGGAACGCCGCCACTCCGTAGTCCGCACGTGGAAATATAGTGGACTGGATCAGGTCGCGAATAAGAACAGGACGCAAACCCCATGAGGCGTGCAGCAGCGCGACCATCGCATTCTTCCTCCCGTCCACTTCTCACTCTTGCTCCCAACCAGTTGTGCCTCTGTCAGCGCAAATCAGCCAGCAAACATATTGGCCTCCCCTGTAATAGCCAGTATGACCCGGCGCGCATCAGCCAAAGCCGCAGTTACACCTCGTCTTGTAGTGTACGTGCCGCACGCGGACGACGAGTCGGATTCCGACGCGGAGGCAGGGGAGCAGGGAAGAAGAAGGGTACACCTGATAGAACGTGCAGATCCTTGTCAGCTCGCGGTCGAGCAGCGGCGAAAACAGCGCGCCCGTGGCGTTCCCGGCATCGAGCAGGAATGTCCAGGAAGATAGTTTCGACCGCGGTGAGAAAATATAGACAGACAGGTCGTTTCGCGGGCTCGGTTAAGCGAGGTCCAGTCATCCGTGCCGTCTATCCGAAAACGCACGTTAAACAGCCATAATCTCTGCATATACGAATCTGCAATCCAAAGGAAGTGGGCCCACTTGATCGAGTTTGATTGAGCACGCAAGATCTGCAAAAAAGTACCAGTGAGTGTGTGCAGAAAAATAAAATAACTGAACCTACTTGACATGTGCGTTCTTGAAGTCTGGTCGACTTGGACTCGAGTCAAGGTAAATCTGTGAACTAATCGACGGGAAGTCAGTATGAGCACATCGTTGACCGAGCTCGGGTGGGTACAACGTCTTGAATCAAGAGCAACAAGCGACTCTTAAACCAAGAGCAACAAGCGACAAGTATAAGCGGAGGACAGGCAAGTCTGGTTAAAAGGTAAGCTGAGTTGGAGAGAGAAAGACGATACTTGTAGTTGACACTTACACCGCCTTGCTCGAGTTTGAAGTGAAATGTAAGGCAAAACTATCAACCCGACACAAAGGTACGAGAAAATAGTGGTGCGATGGACGATCTCCCCCAGATTCGCTCCGTTTGAGACCATCGCGGTCTGAACTGTTTATCGGATGGACGTCACATCCTCCCGACACACAAGTCCGCTGAGCCTAGGTCGCACTGGTCGGGGGACAGACGTCACATCTGGCCCTTGACACAAGCGCATTGCGCGGGAATAGAACAGTCGGGGATGAACGTCACATCCAGCCCCGACCAAGTCCGCTTTCCCTGCAAAAATGATCAACGATGTTGCCTTCGGGTGTAGGACAGTCGGGGATAGACGTCACATCCAGCCCCGAGCAAGTCCGCTGTCCCTCCAAAAATGCTCAACGGCGTTGAACCGTCACAGTATAGACATTGAGTCAAGGTTAGTACGGCTGATGATCTCGGTAATACGCGGGCCGGCCGGCAGTTATTATGATCAAGAGTAACTTGGGGGTAAGGCCGATGCGCATGCTGTGCACGGCAGAACTCCTATTTAATATTTATTTATACATTTATCCTGCGGTACCGCGCTCTCCCTTCCAACTTGCAACCGCTCTGCGTATTGCTGCGTTGTCGATCCTACCTGATTTTCTTCTCGTATACTGTGACCGACGCTTCTCAGTTTCTCATTCCTCCACTCTTCTCCAAACACTCTACAAAGCCGCGCAGACTCGCGACGCTGTCGTGCGAAGAGCATCCGCCGCGTTGAATTCGTATTCGCGTTTAAAGGGTAGCGCTCATCGCGTTTGTCTATGCCGCGCCGTCATTGCGTCTGCGACCCAAGTTGAAGTGATACGAGACTTATCGAATGGAAACGGCTTGAGCTTGAGCATGTCGAGGCTGAATTGACTACACAGATGAGCACTACAACATAGCCCAGCACCGACTCCTTAACGAACCCGCCGTAAGACCAGGCGATGACGTCTTTGGCGGGGTGGCGGGGTAAGCGCCTGGCGAAGCAACATACAGCCCGTACGGAAGCTGCGGGAATCGGGCGACACAGCAGCCACGGTCGACGGTTGTTCGCAGCGTCACCGGGCACCGAAAGCTTTCGCCACAAGTGTGTGTTTTCCTGTATTCCAAGCGGAAGACAAACCCTCGCTCCAACCACTTGCGCAGGAGTTTGAGAGATTGAGCTCGGTCATAAGTTGAGTTGAGGGCCAAGAAAGGGCGGTTTACAATGGATATGCGGGCGAACATTTCTGCAGCGTTGGGGATCCAGATGCCTTCGGCAGACAGCGAACCCGCGACGACGGTTGAATGGAACTGGATCGTGCATTCTTGAGCGTTCGCTCCCCGAGCCTGCATTAGATTTACGAGCTGATTGGGACGGGAGGGATCGCGCAGCCAACTGATGGCCTGCACGCTTTGTATCCCTTCGTACGGGTTGACGCTTTCGCGCGTTCGCACATACGAGCTGCCAACGGCGAAGAAGCGCGACACGTATCGGTACATTTTATGAGGGGGAGTAAAAGTCGATGTCTCCGGGTATGAACGCGGCGTCGGAATACCTAGGGTAGACGGCGAGGTGAGGAATGGAAGAGCCGGAGATGATGGTCCTCGTGACGGTTTGCATGAATCTGATTTCGTGATATCGTAGACCGTAACCGCGTATGAGTTCGGCAACGCCTGTTTGGAGTTCGTGGGAGCCCAAGGCTTTCAATTTTCTGGTGAGCCGACCGAGACTCAAGCGGTCCTCGAGATTGAGATATCCCATGACCTCGAGGAGAACATCCCTGGGGAGACAGGATATAAGATCCCCTTTCTCGCCGCCCAGAACTACGAATTAATCAGAGGTATTTTGTATGACACTCAGAGTTGGTACGCACATTCGTCGAGGGATGTGTTTCCAGGGCCCGCGACGCGGATAAATTCCATTACCGCAATGTAGTGAATGCGGGTTCTCAATGAGAGAGCAAACAAAGCCTCATTCGACATGCACTCCAAAATGATAGTCCAATCTGCGCTGCCCGCAGGCAAGTGCTTGATCATGCTTATACGAATTTCGCGCTCCGTCTTGGCGTATTCTGCGCGACATTATAAGCCGGACATTGACAGTTCAGCGCCACTCACTGGAAAGCGACATGGGCGAAGGCGGGTTCTCGTTTTAGGGGTCAAGATCGGATTTAACATCAGTCAAACGCCCCCATAGGAACATACTTTTTTCAAACGGCGGCTCCCGACGCGTCTTCGGGGCTTTGGCCCGTCGCACGCGGTCTATATGGCGATGGCCGTCTGTGATGCTGTTCAGTACTGTTAAGAGATAGTGAGTCTCGACCGCGTTTCCACATTATCGCAATTTCAAACACATACGCTGATCTGCAAGCCCTCAAAATAAAAGGGAAACGACGCGTGAGGATGCCTAGCAGCACTTATTGAGTTCCGATGTCCAGAGGTATGCACGCCGTTATGATGTCCGAGAGCACTGTCGTCATATTCTATCCAGGTCCCTGTTCAGACAAGCTTTACAAGGAAACTTCCGCTATCAAGGTGTTCCAAGCGGTCGCCCCAGATTCTGCCGCTCTTGTGCTGCTAGTGAAAAGCTTTCAGGAGGAGAAGTTGTTCCACATAGCGACCTCGTCGCCTTCAATGTGGGACATTGTCACCAGGACGCTTCGGAAGCAAGCTGTTATTTATCCAAGCACTTCGGTTACCAGTAAGCTGACCTGATTGCTCAATAGACGCACCGATTGACTGCTATTAGCGCATGGTGTAACCGGCATAGCGAGATTTTCTGCTGAAGTTACCACGGCCATACTGCATTTCATGACCGTCGTACAGCTCGTAGCCTTGGGTCAAACGTGCAAGCATTTCCACGCCCTTGCCAACGCGACCATAAATGCTGGGATGGACGAATTCTTCAGAGTTAGAGATCTGGCTTGGGACGAAATCAGGTTCACACTGACGCACACCGAATCGTTGATATCGGGGTTGGCTGCTAACCACGTCCTATTCCTGCACCAAAGTCGAAGGGCCACAGTCGATGTCATGAAGATCGACTTCTTTGTGGAGGAGCGGTACGCTAGATGCTTTGTCAAATACCTGAATGCAGCGACTCAGTACATCAAGGTATGTCGCAACTTCTAAAGTGTGCATACGGCTTACCTGTCCTATCAGTCCACTTGTACCCACGATCCATCCACTCATATCGCGCGAACTGTCGAATTTGTGCATAAGCGGCCCAACGAGTATCCATTCGTTATTGCCATGCACATCTGCGTTGGCGAGAAGCCCAAGGCCACGATTTTTCGACAAGGGCACACCGCACTTTTTGTAGGCGTGAGTGGTCGCGGTGCTTTCATTGCGAATGCCAAGCACACGCTCGATGGCCTTTCTTTCGGGAACCCCGCCTATCTTGAGCTGGCCAAGAAAGAAGATCTCAAGAAGTTCGATAAACTGAAGGCTACAATGGCCCAGCACGGCATCAAGTTCGCGCAATTCCACGAGCTCGAGGAGGGGGAAGAAGAGATAGTTTGCGGCCAGGACGTTAGGTGCCCGTCCACCGTTCGATTCGCCGAAGACAGGGACTTCTGTTCGATCACGTTCAGGGACCGCTCGTGGGGGTACGAGGGCATGCACATGCCGAGCGAGCTTGGGATGACGTGGTCCTTGGGTAGCGCTAACTGCGACCAGAAGCGACGGGTCTCTCAGTTCTTACGAGGAGGATCTTGCCAAGCACGGTGTGTATTCGATTTGTGTGCTGTGCGGAACATATGATCATGATTGACTATGTGTACAGATGACGTGTGGGCTGCTAGATATGAGTGCAAGCTCAGAAGTAGTTGATTACAGGATTATGACCTTTACGATAGTTCGCGTATTATTCTCGACCTAAACGGCACTTTTTTTGAGCTACACCAATTTGTTTCGTTCATGAATCCGAGAGAGTTCCAAGGTAAGGAGGAATGAGGGGCAAATGAGGGGTGAATTGGCGCGTCGTTTGCATCAAAAGACGCTTGTTTGGTTATATGTACTTACGTTCTGCTTATATTCTCACGCGTCGCGTCTTTCTTTAACTTTTCGAGAGGAGACCAAGAACCAAGCAATTCCATTCACAAGCGCACGATAGCTCTCGCCTAGCGACTCCACGCCGGCCCGAGCTGTGTTTTTGTTCGGAGTTGCATTGGATTCGGTCTTTTCTGGTCTCATCGTATGTCTTCTACTTGCGCTTCGTCGACGCGTTTGGGCCGCATGCCGTCGCCTAGCACCTCCATGATGGACGTGGCTATCTCATGCAATGACACTGAGCGCGTTTTTGACGCGTCTATCCCTTCGATGCGAGAGCTAGAAGAGAAGGTAATGTATAATCCGACTGGGTGGCAAGTCGTATCTTATAACTTTACGTTCTATAGGGCGATATAGTCACCTCTACGTGTTCCACATTCGATTTGTTGGAATTATACACGGCTCTCGAAGAGCCTGAAGACAGTTTACGGGCGGATTCGGCTGAAGACGACTTCAAAACTCTGGATTCTGCCCATTTTTGGGATCAATACACGCGAGAAAATCCTCGCCGTTCCTCAAGGCTTGTTGCAAAGCTTCCCTCTAACCAGCCGCTCCCCCCTCAACGCAAACGGCGTCCTAACTCAGTGCTGGACAACCGTCCAGTCAAGAGCCAGCGCATGACGGCAGAACCGCATGCTTCATCTTCCAACTCGAAAGGGCCAAAGAACAAAAGTGCTTGGCTTGACCAAAACAACAAGCTATTGACCCCCGACAGCTGCTGGACGTGCGTGTTTGGCCCTAATATATTTAACATCGCATTAACTTTTTTTATTCTTTTGTAGTTCTCACACTGCAGACAATTCAGCTGTTATGGACTGGAAAAGCGAGCAGTTCTCTTTTGTGCCACCGTCGAATGCGCCGCTTTTCCCCAGTGAAGAAAGCCCTCCTCCGGCGTCCAAGAAGAAGCATCAGCGTCGAGGGAAAAACTCAGCTCACAGGCGAGGCGGTACCAAGCGAAAGCTTAACTCGGACGGTACACAAAACCCAGCCCATTTGGCTCAAATGGTGGAGAGAACATTTGAACGTGCCGACGCTATGGTTTCAACATCGTATAGCATCGTCCATGATGCACCTGTTACGTCCACTGGCTGGCACGGAATAGCGCCATCGGGAAAGGCTCGAGCCCTTGTGAGGCACAAGTTCCAAGCTGAACCCGACGCGAAACAGCTGCATCCATATATCTGCGGTTTGCACCCTGTCCCTTATCGGATGGCGCCAGAGTGAGCTGAATTCATTACGATTCTTATGGATCACTGACTCGAACGTATAGAGTAACCGCAGAGAGAGCAACATTCCTTGTGGATCGCGAGGATCGCATCATACTTTTTCGGAGTTACAGGCCACAATGGCTTATGGACTCCATCGACCAAGTCAATGAGATGGTGGATACCTTAGTTGGTCGCCACCTTTCGTCGCACACCCTTCGCAAAGAGTGTTTGAAGGGAGAGCGAGGTCCACATTTTCCTTGCATCATCGGATATCACAGGCAGTCCGCGAAGGTAAGCTCATGAAACCCTCCAGTTGCACCCAGCTCAATCAAATTCAGGCACCCTTTCTAACCTGCATGGCACCAAAAAAACAAGGCCGACGTGGACGCGTTTTTGGCGCTTCCCATCACGAAGCGCATAATGTAAGGTTTTCGCTTACTTTTGTTGAACGCCTGTTAATATTCGCTTTAGCAAATGGGTATCATCTGTTGTCAAGCTCGTTTTTCCCGGAGTCGCCGCAAGCTTCGAAAAGGAAGCAGCCATCATCTTGGAGATGTATGGTATCGCACCGCAATTCGGCTTATTCTGGAACTTCTGTCTGAACGCGGCGCTGGAAGGACAAGACCGTATTCATTGCGACCCCCACGCTGACAAGTTAAATCGTATCGGAATCTGCGCTCTCCTGATACACATCTTGAAGGGTGGCGGTCAGTGGCCAGTCGTATTTTGATTGCAGATGTACTGATGAGCTGCAGAACGTTTCAATCATTTCCAGAGGACATGGCTAGTGATATGGGAAGCAGGCGTTGCAATCCAGCTACCGCCTTGGGTGCTCGCCCTGTACCCGTCAGCTTTGTTTTACCATTTCAACATAGACATCGATAGTCAGTTCCGTCCACTCTCCCCCGATTTTGGGCGCTAACAGTCAATCAGAGCTTGAATTCGTGTGGACCGAAGGAAATGTGGACTGGCCGACTCGCAACAATTCAAGACCAGTCGTTGCTGGCGATGAATGGGGACGCGGCTCTATGGTCTTCTTCAACCAGTCGACGATGACCCAGACGGCGTTCACGGGGTACCCTACAATTAAAGCTGCTAAGCTGGCGGGTCACTCAGGCACCACAGATTATGGGACAGATGCCCAAGCTGCGTTTTCGAAACACGTTGTGTTTGTGCCCGTAGACAAATCTTCTTGAATTTTTTCACGGAGTAATGCGCATGTGTGATATAATTTTCAAAAGTTAGAAGCTTTATCGTGCAGCTTAGAGAGCAGACAGTGCTTTGCGAGTTTTGACCAGCGAATCAGATGATATAACCAACGTGTACAGGCAAGAACTATCCGAATCAAGGCCACTCGGGAGGGGCATCCTACTCGTCCTTTGGTTCCCCTAGGACGATAACGTACTGCAAGTTCATGCCCACCGACAACTTGTTCCCCTTGGCGGTGTACTGGGTAACGGTATACCCCACGACAGCGAGCGAACCTTCGGGGATTTCGCCCTCGTACAGCTCCAAGTGCGCAGGAAGATTATCGATCACATCTTCAGCCTTGAAGTGCTTGAACCTGCCCTCGTAGACGGGAACTGGTATGCTCAAAATCAGGGATAACAGACGGTGGAAGAAATATGTACGAACCGGTGTCTTCTGCGTCTCCTGACACTCCTGACATGGTGCGCGAGGTTGCTTGCGTCCATGCGGTTCGAGGCGGCGCGGAGCGAGACGTCGTGCATCAGATCTGCGTAGGATATGCCAAATATGTCAAATCGAGTCTAGAGAACAAAGGAAAAACGCACGGAGGACGTGGCTCAGCAGGATGTAGACGCACGGCGGGAGTTGCAGCAAAAGCACGTCGCTTCTGTACGCGATGCTTGCGAGGTCGCGTTCGACGTTCACGGAGTCTGTCGCGTCGACGGTGGTTGAGCGCATCGGACACCGGCGAACGACCCAGTACAGGCTCTCCGGGATGACGGGCTCAGGAGATCCCGCGCGTACTTCTTGAGCAAGTCTTGCGTGGAAAAGGGAGCGACTGGGCCAGCGGTCAATAAGCAGCACGGCGTCGCCTCGCGCTTGTGAGGGCAATGGGGTAAGCAGAGGCAAGAGAGAGCGGGACACGGACACACACCTGCTCGCCGCAACTGCGCCGTTATTTGTGTGGACAAGTACCCGTGACATAGGCGGAGTTCAGACAAACAATCGAACACCATGTTACGGCGTCGAGTACACCCGAATCCCGATTGAAATTACGTCCAAGCAGCGCAGGCAACAGACGAAGCGATGGCCGATGGCGCACCCAAAAACCCCTGGCAGAGGCAGTTGAGCGGACCTAGTCACCAATACGCAGAACCCACACTCAAAGAGTCGCAGGCAATGGATGAGACAAAAGTCGACCCCCAGCGGAGGCAGCGGTGTGGAACGAGTCACCAATTCGCCGGGCATTGCTGAGCGCTAGCGCTGATAGAGACCGGATGCCTGGCACTCGACGTGATGCCGGGCTTCCCCGGGCCGGAACTTCTGCCGAATCAACTTTCCATTCGACAGAAGCTCCCATGGAGTCCAACCTCATGAAGCGCAAGAGCCCCGATGCTACCGTTCACTATCCCTTTGTTCGAGCAAATGCAGCCGTGACAGAAGTAGACCTGTTGGTCCTGGAGGTTCCCCAGGATAACCCTGGTCGGGATGACGAGTTGGATCGCAAAGTCCCACCCAATTGTCAGAATGTGCTACAACTCGTGAAAGCCCATCTTGGAGCCAACCCACGTAACCTTTTTTTCGTGCGTCTCACATCTAGCCTCCCCCAAAGTCAGTCATTGATGTGATATAGTACAACCCCCCCGTGAAACTAGAACGAATGTACGCCATGGCTGGTAACGGACAATATTTCGAGAATGACTTGACCCTGGAGGCGGTCAAGGGATTTGAACCAGTATTTGAAAAGCTGCGAAGCAAACCAGACAGCAAACCTTTTTTGCCATTGAACCCAGACCCCAACTTCGCTTATTTTGCCGTCGTGTCAGATGAAAGGTAACTCATCGTGGCCCTCATCCATAGCGTACTAACTCCAAGGATAGGCTTTTGCCACCTCAAGATACCGAAACACTAGAAGTTGGAGGTCCTCGCGCTCCGTTCATTCTTGCCAAGCACAACCCCAAGTACCCACCCTCAACCTGGAGCCGAGCCTCCAACTATCTTGAGCACCTACAGACAACTCCAGCGGAAGCTCATGCCGAGACTGACCGCCCCTTGGCTGCGCAGCCTCAGGTGCCCATAGTCCTTTACTGCCGGGTGTTCCGGGAGTTCATCGATGGCATCGAAAACGCTGAGCCTTCCGCCGCAGATTATGAGTTCGTCTTCGACCTCCGCAAAGTACTAACACCAATCTATCGCACCGAGGACGAACGTCGCGATAATTTCAATCACGTTGTCACCAAGCATATGCGTGACACCAAACTCATCACGCGTACGATACCTGGCACGCAGTATAAACCAGATGGATGGCACTGCATAATCGCAGGGGATGAAGACAGCCCGTGGTCGCTCTTTGAGGCCAAGCCGGAAATGGGAGAGGGGGGAGGGGAACCACATTGGCAAGGCATGCGGTACTACATCGAATTGACCAAGAAACAAGCTGGAACATACCCACGCGCTCGATTGCCTCAGTTCCTTGGTATCTACTGTGGTATGTGTTTGAAATGCTGGATAGATGTAGACGTACACTAAGCCATAAATCAGGGGCAACACTGGACATATCTGCAGCGGTCTGGAATGGGAAGAAGCCTGTCTTGCAGAAGTTGCACCCTACCCTTCTTGCCTTTGATTGGCATGACACAGATATCCAAGCCGCTGGGCACGCAGCCCGTGTTTTTTGCGCATATCGTTCAGCTTTCCTCAAAACCGGGGAATATAGGTCCATCCCCTTCGACCATTTGCCAGACCCACAATACCCTGACGTCTGCTCTTATACATCACTTTCCGATGGCAGCATCCAGCAATTCCAGTACCGTAGTCAGGTACCTGATAAACTGCTCTTCCAGGCCGAAGGAAAAGACGAGCAGAAGCTCATGGTCAAATTCACTCAACGCTACTCTCAGGAGCTTCATTCCTTCTGTGCCGCTGCCGGCTTTGCCCCAAAGTTGCTCGGATGCGAAGCCATCGGTGCAGGATGGAATATCGTTGTGATGCAGGATTTGACCTCGACCCATTCTATTGTGTCGGATGCAGATCAAGTTCCGACTCCCGCGATACATCGTTTCAAAGACTTCGTGGCGGCTATGCACGGAAATGGCTTCGTTCACGGCGATATTCGGGCACCAAACCTGCTTATGTCTGACAATGCTCAGGGAGAGCTCCTCCTCATCGATTTCGACTGGGGAGGGAAAGATTCAGTGTCAAAATACCCGTGGAACCTCCATCCCATTTTGCAGAACGACCCCCCACTGCGACGACCACATGACGCTCAAGGAGGTGGTCCAATCACCAAGGAACACGATACGGAGATGCTCAACATGCTTTTCCCGAATCCCAATTGAACGTTGTCCAATACATAACGTAGTCCCCATGTATAATATATCGAAAGGAATGTAACGAGCAACCACCGCAGCGCACTGATGGCGTCTTTGGACCAGTAGTACCCGAAGTACTTCGTACACAGTCGATCGCGCAAAAAAAAAAACAATCGATGTACAAAATACATCTTTTTATGCAGATTATGATACACCACCAATTCGGTGTTGCTGTTAATGCAATGGGTTTTTTGCGAGTTTGCGTTCATAGGCGTTATTTGTGAGTGCGAGGCGATGAGTTCGAGAGGGCGCGCTCCCAAACAGGAGAGGGACGATGGCCTAGCTCAAGAGTCGACACTACTAGATTATTATGTAGATGCGGACAGAGGGAACCCGTTCTACTCCGCCAGCTAACTTAAACTGATCAAGGAGGCCCATGAAATGTTTGTATTATATTGAATCTGTGCGTGAAGTATTATAACATGAACGGAGGTATCAAGACGTATTCAAAGTGAAGAAATGCTGCCAATTCACCACCGCTCGAATTTATACAGGACTCTGCTGACTACCTCCGAATCGCTGGTACAACGGGTCCGCGTAGTTTGCCTTCCCACAGATCGTGAAGGATCAGAAAGGGAACCAGGGGCAGTCCATGCGTGGCTAGCAGCAATTGGACCCATCATCATAGTCAGTGCCATTACCAGGAGAGAACTGCGTGAAGTAACGGTCAGCTCGTCCAAGCATAAATACGAAACAGGACTTACACCGAACGTTCCTTCTCTTGGCTAAGCCAAGCGGTTCGGCTCTTGATAACAAACGACGAAGACCGTACGCGGCCTCCTCTGAGTTGTGCAAACGTAGTGAGGTTGTCGCGCACCCGGGTGTAAGCGTTCTAGCCGACGGTGTCCGGATTGGGGTGGTCGTTCGCAGAACCTCCGGACGTCCCAGCAGTCCCAGCCGCTTAAGCAATCGCCCGACAGGATCACTAGCCAGCAGCCGAACGATAGCGCCGGGTGGGATAGATACGACACCCAAAGCGGGGAAAATGCCCCATTCCCGGCCGCCAAGGGGGTCACCTCAAATGCCGCCCCGCCTATGAAGACGATCAAGATTTGGCCGCTGGTTGCTGGAGAGAAATATGATCAGGGCAGCGATAGAGACGCGGGAAAAAAAGACATACCGATGAGTGTAATCTTTTGGTCCAGTCGCCTGCACTCGATCGAGTGGAAGATCTGGGCGAAGACAGATGCGTTGAAGACGAGGGTCTGGACGATGAGATCGTTCTTCTTGACCGTATTCGCGTCGGTCGAATTCGTAAAGCCCAAAATCTTGTCCGGCTTGCGGTTGAGCAATGATTCGGAGGCAGGATCCGTCGCAAGGGCGAGGGCTGTTAACATGTTCATGATTATGTTAATCCACAACAGTTGGACCAGTCACCACAGAGACTCCGTGGTCGAGGCGACAAACGTAATCACGACAGCTGTCACGTTGGTCGAACCTGGAACTGGAGGAACTTGACTACGAAAGGGTATCAGCGGTCGACTCGCCAGCAAAAAAAAATCACAAGAAACTCACGAAGAACTCAAAGAAGCCGACCATCCCAAGGACATGCGCGACGAACGCGATGCCCGAGCCAAAGGGAGGGAACATCGAGTCGAGCATGGGGCCCAGAAGGAGCGACACGAGCACCAGCAGCACCAGCCGAGCGAAATGACCGCAATACGGATAAGCGGGGTGGGCGGTAACTTGCTGCCGATAGGGCACGACTTGACGAACATCGTGGCCATCACGACCGGGAACACGACCTCAGTGAACAGTACGGCGCGCCAGTCCACGAGCGCGACGTCTTCTCCGATGGGTGCCCCAGCTTCTTCTTCATGTACCCCGTAATTATCGTGCGCGACAGCCGGCAGTATCCGATCCACGAGTTGTTGTGTGAGCGCGAGTTGCCGCGCGACAGCCATCGCAGGAACTCGGTAGTCGACGACATAGTCGGAGAAGACGAACTGATGCGGGTTGAAGATGAAGGGCGCGATGCAGGGGGAGAGGATGATGACGGGCGCGATGCAGAGGGAGAGGATCGAAATCCACAAGTAGGTGAGGTACGGCGTCCACATTGACCGTCACATACAGCAGCATCGCATCCTGAGGTAGATACTGGGCCCCGCGAAGCGCGAGAGCAGCGTGCTAAAGTGGATCCGGCTGGTCGCAAAGCCACGGCCGGTCTCGATGTACCGCGCGCCACCAAAGGTCAAGTTGCTGGGGATCGAGTGCGTGTATATCTAGATCTGGGTCGGGAAGACCTCGAACAACGGCGAGAGCGAGCCGACCTGCTTGGCCAGACGGAAGATTGCCTCCCATGTCCCGCTCTCCACGAGGTCTGCGAGCAGTGTAAGTCATATGTCAGAAAGACACCTCAAGCACACACCTTGCAGGAACAATGGCAAGAACACGATCATTGAACACCAAGAAGATACTGATGATACACCGGTCGATCCAAGCAAAGACGTTGGCGAGGTTGTAGCATCCCCCTTGGCCAGCGATGAACTGTCCAGACGAGGTGTACCGACAAATATGAATGGTCGACTTCAATGCGCCCATGAAGACCACTGTAACGTTCGTCAGCCATCTCCCTCAATGAGATGCAAAACAAGAGAAACACACTGGTAATAATGAAAATCTGGACTGAAAAGATGATCAGCATGTTGTTGACTTGAAAGCCCGGATGGCCATGGTAGAACGTCAAGAAACGGTCGATCGGGAGCTGCGTGCTGAGGTAGTGATACTCGCGACTGAGCATCTGCTCCCCCATGCCCGTCCCAATCTTCGTCTGGAAGTTCAGAATCGTCCCAAAGCCAAGGTCGCGACCCTTGCCGCACTGGTAGTACTCCGTGTGCTTGATCCGCCCCCCACGCCCAAACGCATTCATCCCGGCAAAAATATCCTCGTTCAAATGCAAACCCTTCTGCGCCTTGGACACCCCTGCGCGCGTGGTCATATACAGCGCATTGATGAAATCCGGGTGCCCGTAGTGCAGCTTCCCCCCGATCCACGCCATCGACCGCGCCGACAGCGTCCCAAACGTCTGCTCCTTCCCAACGGCAAGATCACCCACAATACCAGAAGATGTACTCGCGCGCACCCGCGTACGGGCTCGTCTCCCCAGCCTGTGGTACAGCGTCTGCGCGCGCCGCGAGGATCTTGATGTCTTTGACAAAGTTGTCCCTTTCGACGGGGTGCAGCTGCTTCAGGTGCCGTTCGCGGCGGGCAGCGCGGGGTACGACGCAGTGTTGCGGTTCCTGCCCGTGACGAGGTCGCCGAACGTGCGGCCCGAGGGCACGATCGCGAAGAGCAAAGTCGTGGCGATGGGGATGAAGAGCTGCACCATGCTGAGGATTTTGGTGACGCTGCCGTTACTCGCCGTTACTCGCAGCGATGGGGATGTAGAACATCGGCCCGGCGGTGGGCGTGGGGATGACGAACGAAGATGAGCCAGCGGGTGAGGTGATCCCGGTGATCCCAGGTGGCGGGAATGTATGAGAACTCGCGATCGGCGACCGTTGCGAACAGCGTCGCGAACAGCATAATGAGAGTCGTGACCGCGCCCAAGGCGACCGCACTCCACTGCACTGCGGCGATGGGCTCGCCGTCGATTGCATAGACAGCGGGCGAGTTGTACGCGGTGCAGAAGAAAGACATGAAGATGTGGATGATGCGGTTAAAGCTGGCGAGCAGGTGACCGAACGAAAGCTTCTCGTGGAGAAGGCGCGAATGCGGTCGAACTGCATGAAACGCTGGCGAGGTGAGGGAATGCCCACGGGACGGGTCTGCAGCGTTGTTTAGCAGAAGTAATACTAGGGAAAGGGAAACAGACTTTGTCCTGGAGAGCAATCCGCGCAATCCCTTCCGGGTACCAGAACAGCTGGCCGATGTAACAGCCGAAGTATTTGCCACAGGCAGCCTATGCGGCGAGCTGCTCAAATGTAGCGCCTAAGGCGAACGAAATAATGTATCCAACGCTTGAAATGCCAAAAAATTAGCGAGTAAATGGACGTTAGGCGCACGTAGACCCCAGTATATAGCGGTCCTATATAGGCGAGGACGCTTTTTTTTTGCCTCAGGTGTCGGGATCTACTGCAATTGAATCAGATTTGAAGTCAGGGAATTCCGGTCAGTCAAACACACCGCGAAGGATCTACTAATTACAGGCGCGTTGAGGCAAACGAGCGGATTGAAACCAGTTGCGGGCAACGAACAGGACAATGGTCCAGGGCGCACCCTAAAACCCCTGGCAGAGGCAGTTGAGTGGACCGACTCATCAATCCAGAACCCACACTCAAAGAGTCGCAGGCAATGGATGACACTAAGCCGATCGGAAGGAGGTCCCCACACGAACCCCCAGCGGAGGCAGCGGTGTGGAACGAGTCACCAATTCGCCGGGCATTGCTGAGCGAGTGGGAGCGACGTGGCCAGATACAGAGGAAACGGAAGAGAGACTCAGAGAGAAAGGTTGCGGTAGGAATCCGAAGCCGAAAAGTCACACAAGTCACACCGTGACTCGCCAGTTCCCAATTCTCGTACCCACCACCAACGACGCGTCAAACACGCGACTTCCACTGTCCCAGTTTCCCTTGCTGCTCACAATTTCTATGCTCGTCGCGTCGGAGGACGTTGTGCACGCTTACGACCTCGAAAATCAAACCACAGAAATCGTCGCACAAATACTGGCAATCGATAGCCCCGCGGCGTTTGGAAGCTGGAGTGCCATGCAAGTCGTAGGCTACCGAAGGTTGCCACCGAACAAGCATTCAAGGATGCGGGGTTTGCCGAGGGACAGGGCCGAGACCAAGTCGGTGTCCTCGAGCTACACGATCTCTCTCCGAGTCCCTCAGTCTCTTCCTCAACCTGACTCTACCATAGACGACTACTCTCAATCTTTCCCTTGTATGCCCTTTCCTATGCCATCCGGACCTCTGGCTGCGGCCTTTATCGCTCTCAATCTGCCCTGAATGATCTCTACCAATGTCGCCGACCTGGCTCCGAAACACCACCATACTCTTGAAACTCTTTTGCAAGTGGGGCTCGAGCAGCGCGGCAACAAGAAGCCTGAATAGAGCCCTTTTGCCACGCGCGGCGTCGACACACTGATGACTTATGACTGCACACATCTAAAAAACTCACCGTAAGTTTTTCATCTCCTTTTTGTTCGTCGACTCGCGGAGTGCCTTGCGTTTCTTCTGCATAGTTGTTGACTTTTCTCGATAGTGAAACCAATGTCAGCCGCAAGTTGGACCATGAATTCCTGACCGATCCGGGAACTCTCCTTCCTCAGCTGTCGAGTACCGCGACGTATTCCGGCCTGCTCTGAACGCGCAGGTGCCTAACTGCGAGCTTATGGAAACATCCGCAGCTCGCGTAGAATGTGAGTCTTTCCGCTATGATACTTACTGCAATTCTGACCACGTTTGCAGCACCGGCTCTTGTTCGAAGACGTGTCGCTGCTCATATGACTACAGACAGACACAAATGCTGCATGTGGTGGATTGCAGCTTCAATTAATGGCCCGCATGTACAGTAGACCTTTACAGTCTGTTGTCGTTATCAAATCCAATTGTGCTTCAACATCTCCCGAACTCAGGATAGATATGCGATTATCGGATTAGCAGCAAGTCGTTGGTAGTATCGGGTCTCGAATTGTTAAGTACGACCCTGATGTTTTCTGTAATTTCCGTTTAGCACGTAGCCGGCGAGGAGGAAAAAATCAGACCTCGCCGAGCCCGTCCCAAGGCAACAACGTTCCCACTCTTTCCATTTCTTACAGGGAACCGTCCTCGGATATTGATCTTCTGCGTCTGGTTTCAAGCCCTGCGGCGGGGAGATGCTCTTCAGTGTAATGTCTTCTTCTTGTCGGATCCGTCGTAATTCCTCCACTTCGAAGCCGTGCTCGGGGCTGGCCAGTTGGGAGTCGATGTAGTCATGGCAAAAGAGCCACGAGTCGTCTGCGACGGCGATGGTCATTCCCTGTCCTGCCAACATCGATGCGACCTCAGCATCCGACAGGGTGTCGGCGTCGCTGCCGAAATTACAAGGAACGAGTTGTGTTTGCGAGGCGATCTCGATGTGTCCTTGAAGGATTAATTGCTCATACCTGCCCGGCACGGCGATGGCACGCAGGATTGCTGTGATAGACCTCGCGCGCCGACGACGCTCCTCTGGGTACCTCGCCGCACGGTCAATTCTGGCCAATACCTGCTGATGGCCTCGCGCTGCCCGCATGTTCACGGCCCACCCTGGCCCGCGGATTGGGATACCTCGGAAGTCCGCCTTCTCGTTGTGCTGGAGCCACTTTGCCAGTAAGATGGGATCGCTGCTGGGGTCTGGCAATTGCATTCGGTGGTATTGGTCCCAGAGTGCTCGGTCGGGTAGTGGAGAAGTAACGGCGCCAAGGTTCTTCCCGGCAGCTAAGCGCTTCGCTGCCCTACCGTCGCATTCGTCCTGGTGAGTATCCTGCTGTTTGCGCTTCAGTGCGGCATGCTGTGGTCGTTGCAATTCTCTAGCCGCCTCCAGCTGAGATTGAAGACTTAGATTGGCTTGGCGAAGCTGCTCGCACTCCGCCTCAAGTGCTCCGCATCTGGTTTGAAGATCTTGGGTCACCTTTTCTGCCTCTCGACAGCGACGCTCGTGCGCGGTGGCGGTAGCAGCGGAATCGGTATTGGCTTGTCGGAGCTGATCGCACTCGACCCCAAGCGCACCGCACTTCACCTGCAGAATCTCATTCTTTTCTTCCGTCTCCCGAACCTGTTCCAAGTAAATGTCGCGCTGGGCTGCGACAGCGGCATAATCAATGTGCTGGTTGTGGGCAGCCTCGGTCTCCTGGAGGATCTGCATCACCGTGATTCCACCGATCTCCACTTGGTCGTCGTCCGCGATGGCCTTTATGTCTTCGCGCATGTCTTCGTACTGAAGAAGGCGACCCCACTCGAAGACGACGTCGACTTTGGATTCGCCGATAGGGACCAATTGTCCGGGACCAGGACCGGGCTCGGGTTCGTCCTCCTCCTCGACGTAGGCTGCTAAGCGTTTTTCGTCAAGGTGGTCGTAGAAGTTGTTGCAGTTGGGGCAATGCCCACAACATCTGAACATGCGGTAGTGTGCGTCGAGAGTAGCGCCCTCCTTCAGCGCCGCGGAAGACAGCTCGTAGATCCTGCATCGCCTCTTGAAGTTCGCATTTGCGTTTTTCGAATTCGGGCCTGAAGCAGTCATGCTGTTTAGCGGTCTAGGTGAAGGCTTCATGTGCCGGTCGTGAGTTGATGATTTCGGGTCCGATCTCGGTTTCCCCATACTGTGGTAAGTGGTAATTGAGGTTCAGATTGAGCGCAAAATAGCGAGCAGAATTGACGGGCCTTGGACTCGAGGTGTGAAGAACGGTGCAGTACGACGTCGATGGTCAATTGCAAGCTTGAAATGCAGTTCACGTAACAATATGATCTACATTATGTAATCAGATTAGATTCGCCTTGCCCTTCCCGGTCCGGCTCCTCAACGGCTCTTCCATCCAAGTTCTCTTCCGCAGTGTAATGCGCGACTCAGAAATTCGCAAGATCCTCCCAATCACTTGCTTCGTATGCGCATCTCGTCTCTAGGCGTGGTCGCTCTTCGTCATGACCATGGCTCTCGTCTCGCCGTACAAGATCATCTACACGATTCAGGAGTCTGTCTACATGTACACAAAAACATGGCGTGTCTTTTAGTAGTGGTGCACCTGCATAAGTCGTTAGTCGCCGCTCTGTGAAAACTAAAGACGAGAGAAGAATCGCACCTTCACACGCTTACGACCACGCATGTGCCCTTGTAGTACATGTCCGTCCAGACGTCTTTCACCAGCGGCTCGGGCGGACGCCTCGGCCTCCTCGACTGCTGCGTCAACCTCTGCCTTTGCGTCCCTGTGGAGTTGCTGGGAACAGAGCGTCAGGAGTGGAAGGAGGGCGAGATCTAAAATGAGGACTGACCTTGAGCTCCTGGTCGGTCACGAGTCCCCACTCCTCGATGTAGCGCTGCACCCCGGGGATGCCGTCCTGCATGCGCTACCGCCTCGCGTGTGCAGTGCGTGGTGCCATCGGGGCCTTGTGCGTCATGGAGGTGGCCATCGCTGCGTTGGCGAGCCTTCGAATAGAGCAAAAATTAAATAAATAAACTGACCCTCAAGACAATTTTGACATAGAATCGAGGCCCAGGCGGATCGAGTTAGTTTCGGCGCCCAAAATGAAGACATTCGTTAAAATTGAAGGTGGTTTCTAATGAACCAGTTGTAAGCTCAAATCAATGCTGAGCATGGAGATTTGAATGTACCTTGCTCGGGTAGCATTGCTGCATTGACCGACCTCGGAAGACTCTGGATGACTCGAGTAAGCGTGCACTTATAACGAACAAAACATCATTCGTTGAAATTTCCAGCGCGCATAATAATGTGAAGCCGTCCAACGCAAAGCTAGCTATACGTAGATTCTTGGTATGTGCGGGCAAGGTTTGCATTGGTGCTTGCTGCATGTTCTCAATTGAAGTAGAACAAAGTAGTATACACCCGAGACTGATATTTTCAGCAGTGCTAAGCAATAGACGTTCCATCTGCATTCTACCCTGTTAATTATAAAATATACAAGTTTGAGAAAAATCAAGACTCACCTGGTGCATCGGATGCAGAAGCATTGTCAGTCGTACTGGACGTTACACCGACGTCGACGGTAGATCCAACTTGAAAAGCGGAAAGGACCGCCTGGTAGAAGAGATGGAGCCGGTCGTCCGAATCGGCGTGCCACAGGCCCTGATGAGGACCTCTAGTCGAACCAACTTGTCAGCGGTGGCTCGAACCATCGGTGCACGGACGTGTACATGAGCTGCTCAAGGTTGACCATTGTGTTGGGCCGGCCACTGGATACATTGAACTGAATGGGGCCACTCGATGTTGCAAGCCTCGATATCGAGAAGTTGGAAGCACCGCCCATTTCTGGCATTTGTAGAGTCGAGTGCGAAATGTGCAGATGAGTGCGAAGTGCAAATGTGGCTGTGTAAAGTTGATGTCGCTTGGACCAATACTGGTGGCATCTAGATCTACTCCCATAATCATGATCACTTAAATAAGGAGAGAGCATGGTTATTATCCTGAGTCTTATCCAGTTGCGTGGACAGTCAGAGCAAAACTTTTTCCAGAGTCCATCCAAGACCAATCATGCCAGGAATTAATTATAACAATGTACGCGACTATGTATAGTGTACCAAAGACCTCAAGAAAAGAAGTCACAAATGCTCGCAAAGTTGACCTTAATACTTGACCATCTCCGCTGCCCCGCCGTTAAGTGCTTCGCGAAGGCCCACCCCGGACAGACTCGACTTTGACCGTGAATGCCGCATGAAAGGCGTCAGGAATGACTTGCGCGCTTTCGGCTCTGCCAATTTCGTATACATACCACCCAATCGACTTCATCCTTTGTGAGGAACCCGTCTTTATTTTTGTCGTGCAAATCGAAGAACCTCTCTGTATTTTCATCAGGTCGTTAAACATGGCCGTCCAGCCCCATAATCAAGTCCTGTGAAAATGATCAGGTACGTTATGGTAGAGAAATTATGACCCGTCGTACCTAGAACGATAAAGCGCCCCGCGGTGTCCCAGAAGAAGAATAACCGGTCAATAAACTCGTGCTCCGCAATCTCCCTATCACCCCGTCGCTGTGAGAAATGAAGTCAAGTAAGTGGGAGGAGGACTATTACAAAAACCAAGCCACCGACCTGGAACCCATTCGACACAATCCGCTCGTCCCTCGACCACGTTGCAATCTCGCTCAAGAAGAACTGGAACGTCCTGAGCTCGATACGTGTCTCCGGATTCTCCGCAAAACGCACCGACGTAGATGAAGTGCTCGGACTCCTCGATGTCTGGGTAAGCAGTCAGCATCTCGCTTCTTCCAGGTGCGGAGAGACAGATAGACTGGACGACACTCACTGGATCCTGTGCTCGGTAAGCACGCCGTGGCTCCAGCCGCTCACGCTCCGCACGACTTGCACCTTCGTGGGCGGCGCCTGGTGCGGCGCATAGTGATGTCTTGCGGGGTACTCAAGCAGCGCCGCTGTCATTGGTGGTCAATGCTGCCAGGTCGCGGTGCCGGTTCGTCTTGTGCTGCCCGCTGAGCACCAACTCTTGCGCGCCGGCCGAACAGCAACACGGAAAAGCCGCGGATTACTAACTGAGGCTTTTGTTCACTGGTTGAGGCTAAGTTATGCATTGGGCAAAGATATCTGACGGAATAAGATAGAATTGAGCGCGGTGGGGGAATCTGGGTTTGGCCCTCCGTTGGTCATACATATACCGCACAAGATCAAGTGGCGCAGGGATGTGCCTTGCGCAGCGGGTCGTACGCGCGAATTAGTACCATCAACGGAGTGGCCTCGAGGAACTGTAAGTAACGGGTCAGGATGATCGTGTACCGAAAGAGAACAAAAAGGAGCCGAAAAGCGACTCCCAGATGGGGTACAGATGGACGAGGCATGGAAAGTACGGAGGAGGGTGCAAAAACGGGGCGAGGGGAGCGAGCGAGGAGAGACAGAGAAGGGGCACGAAGAGGAACAAGGTGTGAAGGTTGATAAATTCGAGGAGGAGGTCAAGGGCAGTTAGGGCAATGTCGGAAGTGGGGGAATGAAAAATGTCGTGAAAAAGATAGTAAAAACACGCACCTCCGGTAAATCTCCCTGAAAACTGATCTCAACACGGCTTCTCCGGGATTCCAGCTGCTTGCTCTGGTGGATCGACACTGCAGCTCGAGCGTGAGGTGGTCGAAAGTGTGTGGATCACAGCCATCAATCGTGTGGGAATAAGCCAGGACAGTTGTACAACTATAAGCGCGATGGTCGACGCGTCCAACGCCGGGGCTTAAGGAAGGAACTGCTGATCTGGTTAGCCCAGGTATTTGGAAGTAAGAAAACCGAACCTGATACAGGTGATTCCATGGAACAGCGGTGATAGCAAGAAGAAAAGGTGGATGTGGATGGAAAACGAGGTGAGAACGCCGAACGGTACAGGTCAACGCGTCGAAAATCGCGTGCGGGGAGAAAAACCAGAGAGTTGATTGGTATAGTGGGTCAGATAGCAGCACCTCGATGAGATTCCTGTGCAGGTGAAGTGGAAAGAGACCGAGAAGGAGAACTGTTCGTTTCGCCTAATTATAAGCTGCCCCGATAAAGCGTCAACTCGGAACACCAGGGGAATACAGCCACTTACTCGGATAATGGGCGTCACAAATGCGAAGAGGAAGTTATCAAGCTTGAAGAGCGAAGGATAGAAGTGGTCGAGGAGGTTGATGTATTAGACCTTTGATGTGCGAACCGTCGTGATCCTGGGTAAATTAAGTAACATATTTTGGTCGAGGAAGGGCGAGAATACCTCAACCACGCTCAAACCAGCGAATATTGGTCGGCCTCGAACTGGGCCCAATTGAGGATAATCTCGACGAGGGGAGATTTGGAAACTTGTAAAGAAATGTGCTCCTTCACGACCAAGTGGGCACACCATTCTTCGCCGGAATTTGCCCTGGTGCGTCTTGACGACGACTCCCATGGCTCGAGAAAGGTATCATCTGTAAGATGATGACCGAGTTGCGAATGGTCCTGGAGTCCAACCATTGAAGCTGCTGCGCAAACTGGAGTAGCGCCGTCTTCGACTTGCTGCCGATGGAAATGGGCTAGGGTCCTTGTCCGTGAAAGCGGTGGAATTGACGTGATGGGCTGGTTAGACAGCTCGCCAAGCTGAGGGCTCAGAGCCGTATTGAGCTACGACAAGTTGAAGGAGAAGTCGTTCGGATGTTTTCGGACGCCGGGCTCGTCTACATTGGTGCGAGCGACGTTGCTCTCGAGACGGCGGAGGAAATTTGGGTGGGTCCTTTAGGTAAGGGTGCCCGTCTTGTCTATACACAACCGACGCGTTGGCCATGGTCTCGCTGGACCCCAGTATACGAACTGGCACGGCATCCGTTTCGTGGCAAACACTAACGCGAGGGTCACAGCCAGCGGTGAAGCTTGTGAACAGTTAATAAGGCGGGGAAAAGTACTGTCGGTTTAACTACCTTCGAGTACAGCGACAACGAACAGGATGACCGAAATACTAGGATGTTGACGAAAGCAATACCCTTGGGACTGACCGTTCGGGGGCTTGTGGTCAGAACGGTAACGAGATACTGAAGGAAATATCGACATACCGAACCGCGTCCCCCTTGCCAAGCTGAACGACGAATCGGATGAGAAGGGGTGAAAGGTATAAGGCAGGCTACGCTTTCAAGCTTTGCAATCAATTCTGTTATTCTGTTATTTGATGCATTCGACTTCATTTTCAGTAGTGTATTGTCGCGCAGAACTATTGACAATTATTAGTCGACTAGAGTAGATACAAGCGGGGCACATACCCATTATAATTCTACCATCAGACTTGGAGTACCCACAAACTTTGCTGCCGCTGACCACAAAACAGTCGATAGGGTATACGCACACAGCTGCAGGCAACAGACAAGAGAGCAAGATAATGGCCGAAGGCGCACCCAAAAACCCCTAGCAGAGGCAATTGAGCGGATCCGGACTGAGTCACCAAAACCCACACTCAAGGAGTCGCAGGCAATAAATTCGAATGAGACAAACGCCGAAGCAGTCCACAGACGAACCAGCGGAGGCAGCGGTGTGGAGGTCGGACTGGTCGCGATTCGAAGAATATTAACGAGAGATGATAGATCTAACATGTTACAGCCAATCACGTCAAAACAGATACACAGAGTTATTTAATGAATTCTGGATGATTATACACACAGAAGTACGAGTACGACTATAAGGAACTGCAGTCTGCGAATTGTAAAGTGTACATGCGGACCAATATCAAACCGCGGCCGATTTGATTTTCTTCCTTTCTCTCCCCACCTCATTCGATACCCTGTCGTTGCTGGTCCTGCGCGAGTTTTGGACTGTTCGGCCGCTGGGTGGGTTGCAACATCGTCGCCAGTCATTCCAGCTTTTTGGAGGAACATTGCGCGGATACCGATCCTCTTCCTTCGATCGCAAACCCGGAGGAGGCGGAATATGTTCAAGTGCTGCAGCCTCATCCCGGACGATTTGCTGTAGCTCGTTCAACTGGAAGCCGGGCTCCGTGACGATCAGCTGGGACCGGATGAAATGATGACAAAAAAGCCAAGAGTCGTCTGCAACGGGCAAAGTCAGTCCTTGCCCTGCCAACATAGCGACGACCTCGTTATCCGAAACACGATCGACGTCGCCGCTGAAATTCCAAGGAGCGAGGTGAGATTGCGAAGAGATCTCGACACATCCTTCGTCGACGAGGTCCTTATATCGGCCTGGCACTGCAAGGACGCGCAAGATCCCTGTGATAAGACGAGAGCGCCGATAACGTTCCTCTGGGTATCTTGCAGCGCGGCTGATCCTGGCGAATACCTGTTGATAGCCCCGCACTGTGCGCATGCACACGGCCCAATCTGGCCCACTCGCTGGAATCCCGCGGAAGTCCGCCCTCTCGTTGTGTTGTATCCATTGCGCTAGAGCAGATGGATCATCGCTCGGGTCTGGCCGCGGCATACGATTATACTTTTCCCATAAAGCTCGATCGGGAGTTGCGCATGCGAGGGGGGGCGCCAAGGCACCGGGATCGTCGGTGATGATGAGTTCGTGTAGAGAGTTTCGCTTGCGCTTCAGCGACTCCTTGTGGCTTCTTGAATCCTTCGGCGAAGCATCACTGGAGCCAGGCTGCGCGTCTGATAGATCGCATGGCAGCCCAGCAGGAGGAGGAGGAGGAGGGCGAGGAGTTTGAAAGCCAGAACCGCCTGTCAGCTTCAGCCCCGGGGCCTCTTCGAACCTAACATCTTCCTCTTCGATTTGTGCACTCATCGCGCCCAAACGAGATTGCAGGCTCGCATTAGCCTGGCGAAGCTGGTCGCATTCTGCAAGAAGAGCTCCGTATTGGAGTTGCAGGTCCCGGATGTTTTTTTCCGCCTCCTGACACTGGGCCATGTAGACACCACGCTCCGCTATCAAGGCGGTGGTGTCAAGTCGCTCGTTTTGGGCAACCGTCGCCTTCTGTAGCATCTCCAAAGCCGTGACGGCCCCAAGCTCGAGGTGTTCCTCGTCGATGATATCACCCATCTCTTCGTGTATCTGGAGATAGCTGCGAATATCTGCTAGTCGAAAGATGACGTCGACGGTGGACTCGCCAACAGGCGGAATTTCTTCTGGCTCGAATTCGTGCTCTCCATCCTCATCTTCTCCTGGATTTGATCGCCGTATGTTGTCAATGTGGCCGTAGAAATCGTCGCATTTGATGCATGGGCGACGACACTTGAACGTGTTGTAATGCTTTTCCAGCGTGACGTTCAGTTTTTGGGCCATTTTATACAGTCCCGCCATAGTGGCCCTAGTTGCGAAAGTGGGTTGCCTCTTCGCGGCTGATGTAGTTGACATGGTAGGGAACGGTTCGTAGCAGGGGTCAATGGCTCTGGTCTGCTCCTGCGGCTGCCGTCTCGATCTCGCCATTGGTTTGCGGCACAGGCGGTGTCGAGTGAGCTGGTGAGAGCTAGTGTCAGTGTCGATCCATCCCGATAGAAGTAAACTGAACGATGTTGAAGTCCAATTCGAAACAGTACGACGGTGGCGCAGTTTTCGCCACGCAGCCCTGAGAAATGCGGGGTGAGGTAGCCAGACACAGAGAGAAGAGAGGCCCAGCAGATGAGAGAGAGGAAGTTTTGGCCCTTGGGCAGCAAGTGCGGAATGCGGAATTCGAAAGAGGAAACAGAAATCAATCACTCAAGTGAGTCACAGCTGTGACTTGCGTGCCAACGATCGCGACGCGTCAAACCAACGTCAAACACGCGACTTCCACTGGTACGTCCGGTATTCCCGCTATCTTTAGTAGTGGGTTTTGTAGTGGTTTCAAAAAAGTGATCGAACTGAGTTTGCAAGATTATGTCAGAAAATGACGTCAGTTTTTCACGTGAAATCTGACCCTCTTTCTTTCGACACTCCTTTCACTTTCTCTTCATCTCGAGGCTCGCTGTGTCCCAGTTATGCTGCTCGTTCAGTTGTCTCAGACTCACTGGCTCCTCCGTCTTCCAAGTCTCTAGGCAACGTCGAGTCTTCTTCCAACTACGGAGGTTGCCTCGGGCTGTCCCGACTCCCGAGTCGGCGAGTCCCGACCTCTCAGCCAATTTCTTATGATCTCTGGCTAGTCTCTCCCAACCAGCAATCAGTCGTAGACTGCCGCCGACCCTCGATCTTCACGCAAACGAAGACTCGATGAACCAGTGACTTTGGAAGACTCAACCTATGTGGTTCGATTCGTTCGAAACGGCGAAGGTTTTGACCTTGCACTCTCATTGGCAAAAGATACCTACCTTATCCTTTGCTATAGATTATGCCTGAGTGAACAGTGACTCATAAAGCACGACGACATCCCGCGAACAGTTTTGTTCACAACGTGTTTCTTCAACCCCGCATATTCCATTAGCTAAGTTGCCGCTGATTCCTTGCACCTCTGAATTCTATTCCTCTCCAGCCCGATCGATGTCCGTGTTCGCTGCGGTAGCCCTCCGACGCCCCCTCACTCACTTTTCGTAACCCTGTTTGAGTAAGAAACCCAAATCTCACCCATATCACCGTAGTCCTCTTGCATCCTTGCACGCACGGCATCCAATCCCCTCCCATCCGCACCTCCGTGGGTGTGGAAATTCTGTGTGTTGTTGTACTCGGTATTGTTATTTCCCTTTGTGGTCTCCACTTACTTATCCTCCGACTCCCTTCCTCAACAGTGAAATCGTCCAATATATTGCCGTGCCAAGTTTTTCATCAAAGCTCTGAAGGTGTCCGTTACCATTTTTACGGCACATATATATGCAACACAAGGCATCACCATTCCCGCCTGCGGTGTACAGGAGCCTCTCTGAATGTTTCAGGAAGCTCTTTTTCATTGTTAGTTCATGCACGCGCAGCACCGTGACGCGGACCATCCGACTTGTATTATTGATCCCGTACTTATGGCGCACCTTGATTACGGAGTTTCACGCCATAAACAATTCACCGCCTAGGACAGATAGCGGGCATTGCCGCGCAGCGGGCTACTTCGATTATTCAAAATTCGTTCCACACTGGCTGTGCTGAGTGCTGAGTCCTCCGGGAATTTGATCGTGGACGAATCAGTTCGAGAGCGGTACCGAAAACCCTCAAGTTCAAAGCAGTCTTCAACTTCGAGTCGCATCAGAGACTGGCGCGCCGCCTTTACTGACTCGAAGCGTACGGTCGTGGCCTAATTTGAGGGGCGACCGTGCCTTCCTGATCAGCACCTCGCGACTCCAACGAGCCGCCAATCCATACGCGGTGCGTCCTCCTCAGTGGGCGCCGCAAGGCGCCGAGGACGACCATAACTCTCCCGGCGTTTCGCCCTACTCGGCATCCTCGTCGCCTCCGTCGCCGATCGCCCAGATGCCTGCCACCCAAAGTTATCTCGGCGGATCCATGGTGTCTTCGGAGGACTTTGACCTACCCTGGGCGCCGAAGGACGAGGCTTGCTCTGCATTCTATCCGGCTTTCTCATACAGCAGAGGGTACATTCCTGGAGGTGATGATGGCTCTCAATTCCCCGATTCTGAACCAGCACCACCGCGACGACCACGGTTCATTATCCTTCCCCCCGTCTGTCCCCCCGCGCAGCGGCATATCCACGCCCCCACACCATCTGCGCTAATCTTCGCAGGCGACCTACTCGCTGCCCCGACGCCAAGGCGGGGATGGCCGCCGCCCATTATGCCCTCGGTTTCTGCCCCACCCCCGATCGCGCGCGTGCTTCCGTAAATGCTGCTTCGCAAAGCATGCAGCCACGGAACGCGAACCCGCACGCTGTTTATGCTTCTACCCCCGCACGATCGGGGAGATCCCGGGACGGCTTCGCGTCTTCATCTTCGCTGACGGGCGGGTGATTCTCGACACCGTCTTCCTTTTTGTCTCTCTTTGTCCGCTGAGTCTTTTGGGTCTTGGAGTTGTTTTTTCACTCGTTGCGTACACGCGTGTAACGTGCGAATTATGCATTCCGTTTCGTTTGTCGTTTGTCTTGTAGCGATGTTAACTTCTCTCCATGTATCATACTTACCTCAATGTAACCGTGACGCGAAAGTCCTCCACGCGAGGCAACATTCAAGTGGCGAGAAAACAGTCCCAATAAACATACATACATACACGGTTGATCTGACCCTACTCGCTCTGCTCGGCATAGATCTGCAGCAGAAGTGAGTTCGGGCACAAGTAGAAAGCTAACAAGTCGACGAACCTTAATCGTCTTGTCCGCACCCCCAGTAATCAGCCGCGTGCCGGTCATATCAAACGTCGAGCAGTAGACGCCCGCCTCCGCCTCGAGCGACCCGGGCTGTGGCACGTCCTCCATGTTCTGGAACGACGTCCCTGTGTTGTAGTCCCAGAACGCGAGTGACCCGTTGTCCGCTGCAAAATCACCGCCATCGTCAGTTCCCCGCGGTCGGGCAAGTAGGTGAAGGAAAAGGAAGACGCACCGCCAGAGAAGACACCCTCGGCGTTGACGGAGAGCGTGTTGATGATGGCGTTGTACCCGCTGGAGTTGAACACGAACGCGCCGGTCGGGGCATTTCCACTTTTTGATGTTGTTGTCGCCGGCCAAGCCCGACGCGGAGGAGTACTCGGTCGGGTGAATCGCCAGCGCGCGCACGGACTTTTTGTGGTGCGTTAGCGTCACGCGTCTTCCCCGCAGCTAAATCCCACAACCTGTGAAGCACGACTTAGCGTTCTCTATGAAAGCAGGAGGGGATGACGACAGAGAAAGCATACCGAACGGTCGAGTCCATGCTGCCGGTGATCATGATGACCTGCGGCTCGGACTCTTGGCACTTCACATCGGCGACGGTGGCCGTGTGCCCGGAGAGGACGTGGATTTGGGCTTTGGTGCGCATGTCCCAAACGCGCGCGGAGGCGTCTCGGCCGGCGGTGACAAGGATGTCGAGGGTTGGGTGGAGAGACAGAGCATACACGCCAGAGAGATGCCCGTGGTAATGATCTTGTTCGCCTCCAAGTCCCAGCAGCGGACCATCTGCGGGCGTGTGTGAATTAAGGTAAACAGCGCGTAGATTTACGCAGGACGCACCTATCCTCACCGCAAGAGAAAAGATATGGGTGACGCAGCGATACTGCCAGCCCTCGCACGGTCGAGATGTGCCCCGTCAGAGAGAGCTTCAGCTCGCCTGAGGCCAAATCCCATATCTTGATCACCCGGTCCCCAGCCCCGGTCGCAAACCATTGGTTGCCCGGTTCAACCGCGACGCTACGTACCCAGCCCAGATGCCCGGATATTACACGAACGAGTTTCCACGGAGGGTGGTATGTGGGCGTTTCTCTGCCTCCAGGCACTTTTTGCTAGCCGCTTCAATCCCATCCATCCACACTACGGTCGCCATCAGTATATCAATATCGATGCGAAAGAAAAAGCGCCCACATTGGCAGTCGCGGACACTGGAAGCGCGCAGAGCGATGGCCTCGCCGCCATGCGGGTATGCGAGGGATATTTGGAACGCCGTGTCGTCTGGATCGTCGGAACGTTAGAACGACGCAACCGTCATGTCAAATGCACGCACCTCTTCCGCCGGGCGTATCCTTCACCTGGGCTTCGTTCAGCGGAATGGGCTGACAGCCGTAGTCAGAAGCATCTGAAGTGAAGCGGAAAATTCGCCGCTCACCATGCGATACAGGGTTTGCATCCATGAGCACCAGGATATCGCTGCACAAGAATCCGCATAGCTTCCTCCCGCTTTTGGACTCAACTAGCGGCCCCTCGCGAAGCAATCGCCGCATTCCCCGGGGTGGGAGCGGGCGCAGTCCCCTCCCGCAACGCCTTCTCACGGCTCAGCCTCTCCTGCCGCGCCTTCTCTCGCTCCTCCGCCTGCGCACTCGCCACGCGCGCCTTCTCCTCCGCCTCCTTCTTCTCCTGTTCCAGACGTGCGTTGATATTGGAGTCGACGACGGGACTGGAGGCAGCGGGCGTGGCGGCCGGGGAGGGGGTGACACCGAGCGCCGCCATGCGCGCGTCAACGCGGCGTTTCGCTTCCGCGCGCGCATACGCCTGGCGCTCTTCGGGCGTCATGTTCTTGGTCGGGGCTGGGGACGGTGTCTGGGCTGGGCGGCTCTGTGGCGTGGACGAAGGGAGAGGCGGTACCGGCGGCGCGCGCTCGGAATGACGATCTCTGTCTCTCTCGCTTGGAGCGGTGCTCCGCGGGCGGTCGTAGTCGCGATGTGGGGCGGTGCTTGGTGGGCGGTCGAAATCGCGATCTGGGGCGGCGCTTCGTGGGCGGTCGTAGTCACCTCGGCTGGGGGAATGCGAACGGCGGCGGTAGCTGCCCAAAGTTCCTCTCGTCCCTGCTGTACGATCCGCGCGAGTAAGGCCGGTCACGATCGTCGTCGCGCCTGTAGTCGCGCTCATAACGATCCCTCGTCGTCGCGGTCCCCAAACCTGCCAAACCGCTGGTTGCGCCGATCCGATCCCGATCCCGGACTCCCTCGCGCCTTTCCCTGTCCTTTCTCTCCTCGCGGGCTTTGATGCGGCGCTCGACCTCTGGCACCCGCACATGCATCAGCTCCAACAACTCCCGCTCGAGCTTCCGCCGCTCGTCGTTCTTGGCAGCGCTCCGCGGGCCACGGCTCGCATACTTGAGGTCCTCGTTAATCCTGGCCACCTTTCGCTTCAGATCGGACATCTCCGCCTCGAGCGCGTCATCCTCAGCAGTGCGGCTCCTCTCCGCCTCTGCGGCGCGGTCGAGCATGGAGGCAGTGTTTGCAAGCGTGCGCTTCATATCGCTCAGATCCGCACTCGGAGATTGAGCTCGGCGGGTGCGCGCACCGCATCGCGGTCGACGTGCCTGTTTGTTGGCTTATACGCGCTCGAGGTCGGGTCGGAGTGGCGATAGTTCGCGGCGTCGCGGGTGGGGTCGTTGCCGGCACTGCCAGTGTTGTTCTGGGTGAAGGAGCGGTTGGTGGTCTCGGCACCAAAGGGAGTGCGCGAGCGCGTCTCATGCTTGAGGAGGTCGCAGACGAGGTCGACGGACTCGCCGAGTTGGCGGGAGGAAGGTGGTACGAGCTCAGGAGGGAGCTGGTCAGGGATTTCGTTGCCGTTCAGTTCTGCAACCAGCGTTTTGTAGTATTTACTTGGTGCAATAATAAAACAGATCGTACTGCGATAAATGAGACCCATCGCGACATGGAATTCGGCGAGATTGAGCTTGCCGCGGTCGTCAATGTCCGCGAGTGTCCAGATGCGCGCCAGATCGCCCTTGTCGAGCCCGCTCTGTGCGAAGACCTCGAGGGCGGTCGTGCCATTGATGAAACCCGTACCCTGGTCCCACGCGCGGAAAACGGAGTCGTAGCTCTTGCTTCGGGGACTGGCGGCGGTGCACGCTGCTGGAAATTGTCGGCGCCGACATAGCCCGTTGGCTGAGATTGAATGAATCCCTGGCCGCCGAAACCTGTGTGTTGCGGCTGCTGGTAGCCCTGAGGACGAGGAGGCACGTATGATGTCTGCTGGGGCACCGATTGGGGATTTTGCGGGAGAAACTGCGGGTTTTGTTGCTGGAATCGGGGGTTTTGCTGCTGCTGCTGCTGGAACTGGGGATTCTACTGCTTCGAAACAGTCTAGTCAAGCGAATTCAGGTAGGAGTCGGTTTGCTTCCGAAGATGCGACATACGGGTATCTTGGCGCCGCCAGATAGTCTCTTCGTCGTTCTCCTTGGAAACCTCGATACACTTCATTACACGCCAATGATGTTGGGGGGCAGGTGCCGTCAAGAAAAACTAGATGATCGGAAAACGGGGATCTAGCCACCCTGCGCGGAAAGACGTTAGTATTCAGTCAGTCGTCGAGGGATGAAAGAGATGCGAAGGGGGAGGGAAAAAAGAAGAGAGAGAGAAACCCACCTTGCGCCAACGTCGATAGAATACCCCTTTAGCATCATTCTTCTTAGACTGCACGTTCCTCTTTGAGTCGAACACCAAATCGCGCGTAAGCCGCGATCTCCGCGAAGGGCTTGTTGAGCGGGTCGTTCGACTTGGGAGCGGGACCAGCAATTGCTCAACCGAGTGGAGCGAGTCATCAACTCAGAACCCACGCTCAAAGAGCCGCAGGCAATAATTGAGACTAAGCCGATCGGAAGCCCACACACGAACCCCCAGCGGAGGCAGCGGTGCGGAAGACGGAGTGTGACGGCCACTTTGAATAAACGAGTTAGCAAGTGAACGGGCATGACGAATGCCTGCGCACGTAGACACCAGTACAGTAGTTGTCCTATGCGAGAGCGCTTGCTTTTTGTCCCAGGTCCAGAGATCTACTGCAGTTGGATGAGATTTGAGGCCAGGGAATCCCAATACCAAACACACCGCTGAGGATCTACCAATTGAAGGTGCGTTGAGGCAGACGAGCGGATTGAAACCGCATATGCGGCCAAGCAGTGCACGCAACAAACAAGACGATGGCTAAGAGCGCACCCAAAAACCCCTGGCAGAGGCAATTGAGTGGACCGAGTCACCAACCCAGAACCAGCACTCGAAGAGTCGCAGGCAATGAATGAGACAAAGGCCGATGAGGTCCCCACACGAACCCCCAGCGGAGGCAACGGTGTGGACCGAGTCACCGATTCGCCGGGCAATGCTGAGCGAGTGGGAGCAAGGTGACCAGATATAGAGGAAACAGTAGTGCAGCAGAGATCGAGCAGAGAGCAACCCAGAGACTCAGAGAAAGGTCGCAATCGAGAAGTCGAAAGTCACACAAGTCACACTGTGACTCGCCAGTTCCCAATCTTAGATCTAGCTCTAGATCTCGCGCACCACCAACGAGGCGTCAAAACGCGCGACTTTCCCATCGACTTGCCTGTCCGCGCTCAGCGCCATCCGAATCGACGCTTGCTTGGCTCTAGCGGGAAATCTTCGATCACGATTCAATGGATGTGGTTCAGTCTAGATCTAGCTCTCAATGTACTGGCGCCCATCATGAACTGGGATATATACACCAAAAATTTCGGCGCATGAGCCCCTGCCTCTTCTTCGGATCCCTTACACGGCCACAGTAAATTCTTCTCGACACCTTCAATGTCAAGCGCGCTTGCGGGTATTTTAGCCTTCACGCAGAGCTGCTTGACGAAGTTGACGCGTGCGCGATGCGACTGCTACACCGTGTTCGGAGAGATGCGCTGCCTTTGATTCACGCTGCGCCTGTATTATACCTGCTCCGTGAACTTGCATTAAGCTTACGCCCGACATCCCCAGCTTACAGTTCTGTGAATACAACAAGGTACCTCCTCGACAGATAGCCATTCTCGCACAAGATTCCAAAGGCCAAAACCGATTTATTCATTTCCTTTCACAAGCCACGTACAATATTTTCCTATACCTCGATGCTGCGCGTTCCGCTGACCAGCACTCCGCTCAGCTACGGGAAGATGGCGGCGCCCCGGGCCCAGATTATCGCCACCGCATTGCAGCGCCCGCCCCCATTCCACGTGGTGCAGACACAGTGGGCACGCTCCACCGATCGACCACCCGCCTTCCTGAGTTCGCGCCGCCCGACCCTGGTGCAGCGCTTTTTGCGCTCGTGATGCTCTGAGTGACAGGTCAACCACAGACAGCGCTCAGCACGTTGGAGACGGCATCCATAACTAACATCTATTGACTCGCGCTCTCGTAAGTAGTTCTCGTGTGCTGGGGCACCGTAGCACTAAATATTTGCTTGTAGCGCTGTAGATGTAAAGATAATGATTTTTTAAATCCATGGTCACATGATTCACTTTTGGACTTGAATTTTGTGAGCGCAAGCCTCCCGCTCACAAAATTCAAGTCCAAAACGAGTCATGTGACTCTTTGCACCCGACACTTTCAATTTTCTCGTCGAACCACGTCCAGCCATGTCTGACGAGCCATTCTCCAGGTTAAATGACCTGACCGAAAGTCTGGACGACCTCCGACTACTTAGACTCGATGATGCTGAGTTCCACCCCATCATCGAAGGCCTCCAAGCCGAAATCAATCAAAGTCAAGAGAGAGCAAGAATCAGTAATCAGGACGGAGATTATCGTGGTATGCTATTCCGTTCGGCTTAGTGACCTCAATACTGATCTATCATTGTAGCCAATTCCGGTGAATCTTCTGGTTGGGTCTCGTCCGGACATCATGCTTCATTTGGCGAGTTCTCCTTCCGCACTTGTGGCCAATAATTCAATGCTCACCTCGTACACAGGTGCAACAGGACAGCCGGAGCCTGAGACCCTCTTCTATGGGATGCCCATCACTGGCGTCAGACCCATTCTCCCCCCTTTGGACTCTTTCCAGTGGGCTGAGCACGAATACGCAACGCAGGCTCCGGGCATCCTGCTCGACAAGCTTATCCCCCCTCTTTGCCCACCTCCCCCCGATGGATTCTCATATCCTCAGGCTCCCCCCTTCACTCTTGCCCACGATCGTCGCTATCGTCGAGGAGTCACATATTTCAGTGATTTTCGTGTCGCAGACAAACCATTACTTCGCCAACGCCTCTTATGCACCATAAATCCTCCCAATATAGATCCCAAACTTCACGGCGGGGATTACATCGCCGAACCGCTCGCAGGGATGATTCAAATGCCTCTCAGTGTCCCATTCATCCAGCGACTGGATGGCGATCCATTAAATACGGTCACTTGCGCAGTTGCGCATAGCAGTGCCTCGCTAGAGATCTTTGGGATTGAGCCCGAGGTGCAGAAGCTCGAACAGGAACTCTATATGCTTGCGTTCGGCAGTAACCCAAAGAAAACCGACCAGACTTCGATACGTGCTCTCTGCAGTCTCGGGCTCAAGCCCAACGATCGCTCTGCGAAAAACCTAGGGAAGGAATCTCGAACTGGATCTTCAAGTCTGGGCTCAACTGTCGGAAAAGGGGAGGGCCGCGGCGTGTTTCTTCCCGCCGTGCAAACGGCTACCCCAGAAGCAAGCCTTCTCATCGGGGATGCACTAAAAATCATCCACAAGCTGCAACAGCTGATAATGCCTTGCTCCTTGTCGAAGTTCGAGTACGAGATGACGAAATGGTACATGACGGAAAACAATGTGTTTGTAAGCGGAGGTCTAGGACCAGGCGCGACAAGTGTGCAGCAGAATGTATCAGCAGGGCAGGGAAATCTAGCAGAGAAGATTGGATTTGTCCAGGGAAAGTGGCATACGGACGAGTCGGACGCACACGTTTACTTCACGTTTGGGATTCTCATGCTTAAACTTCCACCTGGTATGACTGCCTTGGCTTTCATCTTCATCCTCTGTTAACATGCTTCCGTACAATAGGATCAGATCCAGGACCTTTCATGTTTGGTCGTTGCGGGCTCTACGTCCGTGAAACCGGGGTCCTCATCCTATATCTTGTCTTTCGCGGCAACGATTTACATTCAGGGTATTCTCCTACGTACGACGGCGCACGTTTGAAGGAATGGCTGGATTTAGAAGCCCTGGAAGCCCTGATCGATTTGATCTCGCCAGAAAACCGCATCTTCTTTGTGGCATATCCGAACGAGGTCGGGATGTCTCGAGTGGCTGCCGTCTCGGTCGTTCCTCCTGTTTTCTTTATGAACCAGGGGGCTCCTGTCAGCCACAAGCTGCGTCAAAAAAACTTTGCGCAGCACGGCGCTACAGTTCTCGGCGACGCGCATGCTCGTGCTAATCGGCTTGGGCGAGAGATCTGGTGGGGAGCTTTCAACGCTTTCAAAGTTGCAGGCCTCACACTCGATCTCACCCCGGACGAGTTATTCGCCCGCACCAAGTACCGCAACGAGGATAACGAGACTCGAGCACTTGACGTACCACCTATCGATATTGACCGTGACGCCAAGACTGTGCAAACAATGCGCGGGTACTTTGCATGGTACAAGATTCAAAGCGAAAAGTATCTCATCCGGATCAGCCGGAGTGCGTATCAAACCATACAAGCTGCACTCCGCCTCCGTCGGCTTACCAAACAAAATTCCTTCCCCGTAACCGAACGACGTGGTGTGTGGTTGGATGTGCCCAGGTTCACGGGTGCATCTACGCACCGGATTACACGGGTTTTGAAGCGTGCGCAGGTCAATGGACAGGTACATATTCGCTTTCGTCCTACATGCACATTATTTCTCATGCTCGGGCATCCAGATGTGCTGGACTGTCAATATCGAGTCGCAGTCTGAGCCCATGACAGTTGCCGAGGATGATACACCATGGTATGTACAATTTTGCTCGCACTCTCAATCAAGAACAGCAATTTACATTAGTTTTAGGCTTCACGAACATCGCAATTCGGCTTTGATTGCAAATTTCCTAGGCAGCAATATTCCATTGACCTCCCCCTATCTCCGCAATTTCTACCAGACCATGGTCGAGAACAGCACTGCAGCTACAACAAGACCTCCCACTGAGCTGGTCGCCTCGTCTGGCGAGATCATCCCACTCGAATCAACTAATGTTACTCCTATCGTCAACGACTCTCATTTGGATCTCTTCTTTACGAATAACGGTGATCCTTCCTTGGTCGATCCCAGAGAGCCGCCCGCCGGTTCCAAAGACGGAGCCCGGCCCATTCCACCAAACTTAGACGGAGATGACGTCCCTATGCCCGAACCGACGAACGATACCGAAACCCCCACTTCAGACTCCTTCGTTTCCGGCAACGGCGATCCTTCTTTGGTTAATTCCTGGGCGCGTTATCGCTGCTTCTGGAGAGCGAGCTCCGTCCATGGCGTCGACACCAAACTTGAGCGGACCGGAGGTCAACATGCGCGACTCGACCAACGGCAACTCCCCTCCAGATCGGGGTGTTAACAATGGTTCCGGAGAGCGAGCTTTGTCTCTGGAACCGAGCGGATCCGGAGCTGATGTCTCAATGACTAAAGCTTACGACTTTGTGGGTGCGGGATCGGAAATAGAGTCTGAAGACGAAGTATTTGAAGCTCCAAGGATTGTCAGGTCTAGACCAGCGAATGTATGCTCAGGCTCATAGCTATTGTATAATACTGACTCGACTCTGCAGGAGGGGAGCGCACAGTGGCTTGTGCGTGGCCAGGGTTTTGATGGCAAAATGTGGTTAACTGCAGCCGAAATCGTGGAGTGAGTGCCATCCAGTCTCAAAGTTCCTTGAATAATTGTGATACCTCTAGGATTGCACCTGATCTGCAGTTATCTGTTTCAAGCCCTGCAGCCAAGAAGCGTCGCAGAGAAGTGAGTTCTCTCCATTCATCCTTCTAGCCTTATCTGATTTTTCAAGGACAATTCTTCGGGCTCGGAAACAGACGATCTCAGTTCAGACGATGACTACGGCAAAAAGAAGGGGCCTGTAAAACGCCTGCCGAAGCCCGTACCTGATCTCGGGCCGCTCAGAGCTGAGGATCTAGGTGCTCATGCGCTCTCGACCATATCCAGCCTTCTCAGCTCAACTAATCTCGCGGCGGAGTTGGAGGCGCTAAAATCGGACCGTGAAGGGGTCTCCACGCTCAAGGGGAAAAAGATTGTTCTCCCAGACCTCGTCCAGAAGCTGCTCGACAGCAATGGCACAAACAATGTCATCTCGAGCTTGCTCAAATTTGGCCAGCCGGACGAGCGTACTGCCATCGCATTGGTCACTCGACTGATGTCTACTGTTGATTCTATTCCCGAACTTGCCAGGGCCAAAGAGCAGCTCGGGATAGTGGGCCGAATGGTTCAATGGGATCTATGTCGCGCGCATTTGATCTTGTACGAATGGTTCCAAAACACTGGACCTCACTTGACAAAGAACTTGGTCCTTCTACACAATCGTTCCGTTGACGATCTCGAAAGCCAGTTCCCCGCTTTTGCCCCCCTGGTGAAGTGTGTGGTGGATTATGCCAAACAAATCCAGGCGTCATCATTGGTCCATCGTAAAAAGAAAAGAAAACAGGAGAAGACCATCGAATCCGCACCCCCCTTGCCGGCTTTCCCCCCTCCAAGCGAGGTACCCTCCCATCTGTACGGTCTTATTCCAAACCCCAGAAAATCAGGAACCGTAAAACTCCCACCGATCACCCAGGTCAAGGAAGGCGACAGCGAACTCGTTAATGCCGCTGTTCAGTGCTTATTTGACCTCCTGTCTCGGGAAATGGTCGTCATACCAATGGCGCCCTTCGATGAGCACTGGATGAGTCCGCAGCGACGGGTTGCCCTGAGCAAAGCACAAGCAAAGGCAGTAACAGGAGTTTCGAAGAAAACTGTGAAGAAAAAGGGTCACTCACTAGCGGACGAGCTGCAGAAGGTTCAAGCCCGAATGATTGCGCGCGGTGCTGTGCTTCATTGTATATCTCAAGTGTGTGGCGGGGAGTCCATCTTCGCCTCGCAAGCTATGCATGAGGTTCTTCTCTGCCCGACATCCTTATTTCCCTCCAGATGGCATGAAGATACCAGATTCATGGCTGCTATCTTACGCGACGAAACAACAACTCTGGCCACACTCACTATCCCACTCCAATCCATGCTTTCATCGAACCCAGGCGTCACCCACAATGCGGCAGAGCTGGCCGCTTTTGTCCACCGCCGTATGTTGGAGTTGCATCGGGGACGGCCTATCTCAGAGGAAGAGTTCCTCAATCCTGACATGGTAGTCGAAAACGGCACCTCGTTGGCAGCGCCAGCTGCGAAGGAGCCTCGACAGAAGCATATCCCCCGAATAGATCTAACCCCGGCGCAATTACTGGGTCCCGGGCTCCGGAGCATAGATGAGACGACCGAGTCCAAGCCGTTGCTAGCAAAACTAGCCCTGATCGTACGTGAAGCCCTCAATGAGCGACAGAACCTGGGCCCATGCAATTCGTCCTTGCGTTGGATCCTCGAGGGCAGGCATCCGGGTACAGGTGCTGCAAGCTTGAACCGTGATCTCACAGATCCAGTTCGCATGTTCTCCGTCAACGCCGAACTTCTAAAGGAGAAGATTCCCCCAAATCGAGCCACAGGAGCGCTTGGACTGTCTAATCTTCTCGCCTGGCAGCTCACAGGACAGGGCGGTGGTACGAGGATATTCCTTGACACACAGGACACCATGTTCTTCGAGTCGGTCGACCAATGTCTCCAAGTTTTCGGCGACGCACACAGCCATAACATGGACATGATGGAAGCATACCAGGAGCTGCATCCTGATGCTACCGACAAGGTGGTTGATGCGGCGGTTAAGAGGCAGCCGGGATATATTCCGACCCACAACACGAATGCGTACGGCGAAGCCACGAACTTTCTAGGCATCACTCCCACGCACACGAAGGATAAGCAAAAGTGGACATTGGAAGAGAAATTTAAACCCCTCTATGAGTCGAACGTCCAACAGCGATGGGCCGAGTTTCTGGGCGACATGTCCGGCCAGGATCCAGAAACATTCACAGGAAAGAAAAAGAACTGGAAGGAGGCGCTTGACTTCATCCAAGAGTTCGGCTTCTACGGCCTGAGGAGCGATGGCTTGACAACACTCCAACTGGCTAACAATCTTGTAGTTCTTGGTATCTGCGAAGAGCCTGATCCAGAGTCGATGGCTGCATGGATTTCAGGGCGGGGGGAGCTCGGCGCGTTCAAGGGACTGAAGCTCCTTGGCTTTAATCTGAATGCCTCGGATCCTCTGGCTACCCGTACCGCCTTCATTTGTGTCCACGATCATCTCGCCAAACATCTCTCGCGCGAGGCCAAAGCATCACTCGGTTTCGGGGTGATCTTTGTTGAACACACACTTTGCAAGGTTAAGCGGTGGACGGGCATCTACGACACCGCGATGCGTCAATCTTCATTCCAGTCGCTTGCGGACGAGCTGATCCACCGCTTGCCGGGGGCCCCTCGACCAAACGAGTGCTTGCCGTTCCCCATTGAAGTAACCATTGAGGAGCTCCGGATGGCGATTGAGAAGGCAAAGGTGTTCATAATCTTTATCATTGGCGTATACATGCTGATTCTATACATCCAGGTCTAAGGGTATAGATGCGCGAGTACCCGTAGACTGTTATTCTGGTTGGTAGATACGCGTAGACTGGAACACTGTACTGAATCTCGGCCAGTGATCATAGCTTGTAGAAAATGCCGCACAGTATGTGCGATGGTCCAAGCATTAGGTGCTGATGTGTGCAACGTTGAGCAGGTCAAGCTATACATTTATTTAGCGTGTAATAAGATATGAAAGGTCAGATACGTACCCGATCCTATGTATATCGGGAGCAGAAGGCGAACGGCCGAGACCAGACGAGATGTTGTGCACACAGCAGGACAACCTGCGCGGCGTCGAGCGATTATTATCGATATACCAGTCAGCGCTGTGTAAATTGATCGGCGTCGGGCCGCTGAGGGTTTTGGCAACACGGTGCGGCGTGGACAAGAAGTGGGAAACAGGTGGAGAGGAGGAAGGGTCACGGACTCCGAGGCAGGGGGGAGGATTAGTGACGAGGAGAAAGACGAGGAGGATATGCAGACCTGCAGGGCTGGCGACGTAGCAGCTGGGACTACACCGACATCTTGCGGAACTCAGCAGATCGCATTGCGGATCGGCACAAAGCTACGGCGAGGTAAGCAATAGATACAGCGAGGGGCAGTCACTTGGACTCACAGACGGCGCTGGTGGATGGCGCACTGTCCAAACCCGATTGCAGCCCGGTCCTGCAGGGGGTACGGTGCGGCGCGACGAGCAGAGTAGGTGGCAAGGTTCCGGTAATGAGAAAGGGGATCTTGCGCAAGTGGGCCGACTAAACCCGTCCCGGGATAATGTGGGAGGGTGGGATGGTCGCATGTAGCGTCCCCGCCTCGGTGCACGCGAGAGGGAGCAGCAGCCACGTCCGGTCTTTCATGGGCGGCGGGCCTACAAGCCGGCTACCTCGACTTGGCTCGGACATCGGGATGTGGTCGAAGCCGGGTGGAGTGATATGGCCGTGCACTCATATGGCGAGGAGGTGCCCTGTCGTGCACCAAGAAGGTGAGCCGGGGGAATTGAAGCAGTGGGAATACTGCACCTTCCTGTCCCGTGCATTGCTTCCCAACAGCAACGAAAACGAGTAAGTATGGTCATTTGCCTTTCCACGCTCGCTGTGCTGTGAATTCCCTGGTTTGAGCCTGCCAATCAGCACAGCCAGCATGGAAAGTGTGAGCAGTGGGGAAGATCGGACGTACAGAGGGGAAGTCGCGTCTTTGAGGCTGACGCGTCGTTCATGGTGGTGGACGAGAATCGGGAGTCACAGCGTGATCATGATTTGTGTGACTTTCGCTTCCTTCCGCCGCGACCACTCTCTGCTGCACTCTGTATCTGGCCACCTCGCTCCCACTCGCTCAGCATTGCCTGGCGAATCGGTGACTCGGTCCACAACGTTGCCTCCGCTGGGGGTTCGTGTGTGGACCTCATTGGCTTTTGTCTTAGTTCATTGCCTGCGACTCTGTGAGTGTGGGTTTTGGATTGGTGACTCGGTCCACTCAACTGCCTCTGCTAGGGGTTTTTGGGTGCGCTCTTAGCCATCGTCTTGTCTGTTGCGTGCACTGCTTGGCCGCATATGCGGTTTCAATCCGCTCGTCTGCCTCAACGCACCTTCAATTGGTAGATCCTCGGCGGTGTGTTTGGTATTGGGATTCCCTGGCCTCAAATCTCATCCAACTGCAGTAGATCTCTGGACCTGGGACAAAAAGCAAGCGCTCTCGCATAGGACAACTACTGTACTGGTGTCTACGTGCGCAGGCATTCGTCATGCCCGTTCACTTGCTAACTCGTTTATTCAAAGTGGCCGTCACACTCCGTCTTCCGCACCGCTGCCTCCGCTGGGGGTTCGTGTGTGGGCTTCCGATCGGCTTAGTCTCAATTATTGTCTGCGACTCTTGGAGTGTGGGCTCTGGATCGATGACTCGGTCCCGGTTGAGGAATTGCTGGTCCCGCTCCCATGGCGAACGACCCGCTCAACAAGACCTTCGCGGAGATCGCGGCTTACGCGCGATTTGCTGTTCGACTCGGGAACTTGTAGTCCAAGAAGAATGATGCAATAGGGCCGACGTTGGCTGACAAGGTGGGTTTCTCACTCTTCCTTTTTCCCTCCCCCTTCGTATCTCTTTCATCCCTCGACTTCCCCATTTATCACCCATACATCCCGTCCTCCTCGACTGAACTTCTCCGACTGGCTAAACACTAATGTCCTTTCGCGTAGGTCAGACATCCCCATTCCGAGCGGGACGTCGATCGCTCTTGTTCTCGTTGTTCTCGACGCGGCACTTGCTGCTGAGCATCGTCGACGTGGAGGCACAACGAGGTCCGGTTTAGCCCGTATGAGACGAAGAGCATGAGCGACAAGACGAAGCATGAGGTCGCGTTTGCGCTTGCGCAGGTGTGTATCGCCCTCCCCACTTTCCCTCTCTGGTTTGAGTTATAATCGTGCAGCACGCTGACACTCGCTCGCAGATACGTGCGGAGATGCGGGAGACACGTAGCATCACCTCCTCCCTCGACAACTCGCACGTCTTCTCCTTCGGCCGCGCGCGCGTCTCTGTTGACGACGAGACGGGTCGCAGTTCAGGGTTGTGCCGAGCAAGTGGTTAACCGTGGGGACATGCTGCAACGCTGCTATGACCACCCATTCAAGAACGCTATTGCGGCCGGACACTTCATCAAGCGGCCTGCGCGAAGGGTACTGGAGAATTCGTCAATATACGTTTCGGACTCCCCACCCATTCACATCACATAGTGCTCTTCGATGTATGTGCCATATATCTGCCATTTTTTTTTTTGACTGACGGCGTAGCAGCGGAAATGTCAAGATCACTGTTCGCACGCCTGGGCAATAGCCCAAGGCACTGTCATTTCTTTCTTTTATTTCGAGGGAACGATAAAGGCTGACGCGCGCACAGGGGCTCGTATCGCACATTTGGGTCGATGTACCGCGAGTATTTGCATTCGATCGAGCATGTGCAGAAGCCGCTACCCAAGTGGACACTGCGAACGACGTCCCTGCACGCGCCGCCGTTCCTCATTGCATCTGTGCAATGACAATGAGGCGGAGCCTCTCACCACCACAAACGACGCGTCCGAAATGGCGCAACCGGTGTCATGGCGCTCGCAAAGACGCAGTCAATCTCTTTTACCCTCAGCATCACCCCGACATTGCCTTACCGGCGCGCGACTTACCAGGCAGCATCAGTGTCTCCAGCTTATCTCGAGCAGCTGAGCACGCAGAAAAATTTGACAACGTCAAATTCATGACTTTACGGTCGGCAGGGCAGGACGGAATAGTCGGACGATGGTACGTTGCGCTACAACTACATATCATCGCGATGCTGATATTCGCGCAGAGGCCTCGCCGGCGTTCCTCGTCTACAAGATCGCCGGTGCACTCGCAGAACTCGTAGCCCTGGGCGGCTCCCTCGACGAAGTCTACTCCGTCGCGAAATGGGTCGCGGGGCGCATCAGCACCATTGGCGTCGGACTCGAGCCCTGTCATGTCTGTCCGTCTCTCTTGTTGCGTACATCTTCCCCGGAACTGCCCCACCCTCCTCCTCCCTCACGGCCAACGAGCTCGAAATCGGGTTGGGGATCCACAAACGCGCGCCTCTCGCCGGTGCCGCCCCTTGCCGAGCTCGTCCCACTGCTGCTCGACCACATTCCACCGCGGACGCGGAGCGCGCATTCCTGCCGTTCAAGGACGACGGCGCGGACGAGGTCGTGCTGCTGTCTTGGCCGCGGTGAGCAAGGAGTTAGGTGAGAGGAAGATTGGTGTGAGGAGGGTGTTGGCGGGGGCGTTTATGGTATATGTTCTTCACGTACACTTCTGTGGTAGTACTGAACTGACGCGACGCACAGTCTCCTCCCTTTCAATATCTCCACTTTGTCTTGTTCTATGTACGTACCATTCTCTACTCCCCACCTTTATCTTTGCCTCCTGAACTCTGTGATGTCTACCCTCTCAGAATATTCTTCTCCGGCCTCACTCAAGGCCCACCTCCACGACAATCCCAACGCCCGAGCTCTGGGCCGCCGCCCTCGCCGCGGCGCTCAACAAGCTGCACACGTGCACCCGCGCCCACCCGCCCTCACGCATGCTTGTCGACCCGCTCGCAGTGTTCGTCGACTAGTTCGCGGGGTTTGACTTCACCCTCGACTTTGCGGGCGCGGTGGCCGCTGCGCGCGCCGCGGCAGAGCACACTCGCGACGTTGATGCGAGGCGGGGCGGAGCGCGTATGTCGATGTGGAGGTGCTACGCATTAGAACCACCCTTGCTCTCTATACTGATGATACTCATGTACGTTGCCTTCTATTCCCGCGCTGCAAAGCCTGACTTTGTTCCTGTGCAGTTTACTACACTCCGAGTCCGTCAAGTCAAAGCCGACTATGATACCACCTTGTTCTTTTGACTCTAACTTGACTCTTTTTTTTTCTTCCTTCCTGTGAATCTTCGTATACGCTACTTTTGACACGGATGCACGTGCTCGCTAGTGACCATTAACATCACGACATGAGGCGTTGAGGATGGTCCAGGTTTGGCAGGTCGCCTCCGACACTGTGGATGTAAGTCACGAGCGTGGCGAACAAGTTCGCCACGCACGTGCTCGCCGTGCTTCATTGCTGCGACAGAACTGCCAGAAACCACGATGCGTGTTTCTTTAAACATTCTTGCCAGAGTCCCAACCGCCCTTGCCCAACTGCACACCCTCGTGCATGAAGCCAAGCACAAAAAGGACAAATATTGCTGGCTCTACGGGAGCGCTGCCATCTTTACGATGCTCCTGGTGTTGCTATGCATCCGGATCCGCAACATCCTTCCTGCGATAATAGTTCTGACAGGCGTATTTGAGTTGATTCGGGTACCATACCGTTCGTCTTTTTACTACCACCGTCGACGCAGAATATTAATCAGACAACAGGTCAGCATGGTCGCAAAGGGGCTGCTGCAACATCTCATACCAAAATCGACTTGGGCCCTCGTATACACATAACAGTCCTAGGACCCTTTCGTAAACCGGTTCACTTACGTGAGTGTTTACATCGGTAAACGGCGGCACTGACATAAATGGCTCATCTTCAGCGATCGGCTCCAAAAATACAATTGCGGATGTCCTTCTAAAAATGCAGAAAATGCACCGTATATCAGACTTGAAGCAAATCCAGCACTCCGTCGTATTTCCAAAACGGGGATTTGCTTCCTTGGACCCCACGAATAGCCTTGAAGCGGTCGGCGTGGGGAACCTGTCTGTTCTCCATATTCGAGTGTTTGTGTTAGGTGGATCACCCACCATGGGTAAGAACCAGTCTTCCATTTGTGATCGATCACCTTATTCTGTTCTTTCCAGATAGCTCGTCGGTACCCCAGGCAGCCAGCAATAATACCCCGTTTCTCGTTAGCGCTAGCTCTACATCTCGTTCTTTGGTTCATGCTCAACGCATCACCAATTCCAAATTGATGGATGTTCTTCCCTGGCGGACAAGTGGAATGGATAACGAGGATTGGAGAACAAGCCCCGAGCATCCCGAGCTGAAGCTTCCTCCCTATATCCAGTTTGCTGTGCGCATGCGCACATTTTCTGCAATCGTCACATCCGACTCATGACACTTTCAGAACCTTGTGGACAACATCGCGAGCAGCACAAACGACACTCTCGGTCAGAGCACGGTCAATCAGCGCTGGGCGCGTTGGTTTTGTGGCTACGATCCTAAGGAGGTAACATTATCACCCGGAGTAAAACCGACCATGGGCAAATGCATTCATGGCCTGCAAGTTTTGGACTTTCTTCGCTCACAATTTGGAGCACCCAAACGTACGAAGCACGTCAGAAAATTTGCCCTGCCCCAGACAACTGCCATGGTGGAACGCGTAAGCAAGCAGTATCCATGTATTCTTTTTGATGATCAACAAACTCAGGGCGTCAACAAATTGGCTGACTGGCAAAATCTTATACACGAAGCCTTGACGATAGTTAAGCCGCCTGATCCTCAGGTCTGCTTGGGTAACACTGCAATCGTCGGCGAGCCTGGTAACACTGCAATCGTCGGCGAGCCTAGTATACCACAACAAACACTGGTTATCAATGCCCTCTACTCCAATTTTGCTTCCAATTTCAAAACGCTATCGATCGAAAAGATCACAGAGAACTTCCGGCTTGCGGCATTCCAGTTGGGTTGGTATTTCCAGGTGTGTTAGTTATGTTACTTGAAGGAAGGAACCACGTTCAAGTTATTTATAGGGTAAATTCGACCTCCCAGGCTCGTTGAATGAGTTATTCGCTCATCTTGAGAGGCAAGTATAACTGTTTTTTTTTTGTGTGGTTCATCCCCTGATCATATTACAGCCACGGTTGCGCAGCGCAAGTCAATGCGGATAGAGAAGAAATCACAAAGAACTGGCAAAAGGCCCACAAGAATCTCAAGCCTGACGCTCTTGTGATTCCGCTCAAAGTGGCTCTTGCCATTTCGCCCATCATGCTCCTCATGCCTGTTAACTTGATGCTTGGCACCTGGAACGAAGTACAACTAATTCGCGTGCGTCTGGTCGAGTGTGCTCATCTTATCAAACTTACCACTGTCTCTAACAGCTCTTTGAATGTTTGGGATCATCCAAGCCAGCAGATGTAGAAGCGATTGAGGCAGCAATTATGGAAGAAATCATGCTGGTTGCACAGGGGATGAAACGAGCTGAGCAGGGTGTCGTTGATGCGATGGCTAAAATTCGTGTGGTAAAACTGCAAGATGACTCCAAGGAATTCTTCAGTATGCAACGCACCACTGGCTAAAAACCAATACTGATTGTGCTCAGCGTCGAAATCATTTCCCCCTTTACCCATGTGCCCGGTAGCCGCAATAACTCCCTCGATTGAAGCTGTTGTTTCGCCGTCATCCAATCCTTCCGGTGAACCAGAGCCATCGAATCTCGATCCAGATTACGGCGCCGTATTCGATACGTACATAAATTGTCATGGGGAGAACGGTATGTGTTCCTACACCAAAGTAGAGTGATCATCCTGAATAATTTAGATGCACCTCTTGTCACTGTCTCGGGATCAGAAGCGAACGCCTCGAGATCAGCCATAAATAATGCAGCTCCAAAGAAAAAAGACATGCGCAATATAACTGGTCCAGCTCCGGGAGTGGCGACGGCGATCAATGCAGCATTCGGAAGCAATGATGCCGACAGTGAGTCCGAAAACAATTATGGCGACAGTGAGTCTCGTCGAACCAGACCTTCACTCTCTAATCCAAAGCCCAGCGGGTGTAGATCCGAAACTAATTTTGGCGCCTGATCCAACCAGTACAAGTGAGCCCCCGCTTCTCGCTTTTCGCGACGACGAGCCTCGCCTTCCATACACAAATCCCATCCAACGACAAGAGAAACTACCAAAGCCACTAGGAAATCCAGCGCTGAAGCTTCCGTCGACTGTGAACAAGGATCTGCTGGAGCGTCCACCATTCAGCTACAAGGATTTTTTCCCTTCGGATGAGGACACTCCTCCTCCGAAGACTCCTCGTCCAAAGAGGAAAGGGGGGGCAGCTAAGAAGAAGAAAAAAGAGAACTCGGCTCAGAAGGAAAAGGAGGAGCCACCACGGAAGCGGAAGCGGAGAGTAGCACCTGCTTACACCAGCACCGAGTCAGACAGTCCGGCAGCTCCCAAAGGCACAACCAATGCGGCACTTGATTCGAATATGGATGTTGACATGGTCACTGCGCCGGAGTCTGAAGACAGTGATATCCAGGAAATCCCATTTTATGACCTCACGGGCGATGATGTATGCAATACTGCGTGTTCTGGAATACGCACTGACCTAATTATCAGGATCTGCGGCTTCCAAATATCCACGATTTGAGTGCAAGACCCGATCCGAAGAACCGGGACAGCAAGGGTGTCTTGATCTACTGCTACAAGGTACCGCCAGCACCGACTAGGACCCCCCTAGTCCTTCAGTGGCAATTCAGGGGATTCCACACCGCAGTCAGTACATTTTAATCGTCAATCGACCTTGTTAACGTTACCATCAGTCTAAACACCCTCGCACGGGAGAGTTGGAAGAGTCCAAAGACAACGATTACCGAGTAGCTCAAGAAATTCAGTCCAGTTTCTTGGAGACGTTCTACGGGATCACAGCTGATGAACCTTCCCTCCCTCGTGGTGTCCCAAAATATTATCTGGATCATGCACGAAACCCAGAGTATGTTTCCGGGTGCTCGAAATTCTTCGTCACGGACAAGGAGACTTGGCTTGGCTTGCCTCCATCAACCCGCCAATCAATCTTCGAGCATCGGCATATTGTGGTCAAGGGTCTCGCTTCCAAACTTGACGGTAGTTTGGGAGACGCCTTTGATCTGATGGGAATTCCACCTAGTCGCATTGTGGAAATGCATGGTTTGTGATCGGCTTTCTGACTTTTCTTCCCACTAATTTACCTGGATAGACATGTCAATGCGAACTCCGGAGGACCCTATGAAGGGAATTATAACGGCTACAGTGGAAGCATTCCTTGAGGAGGCTGAAATCAGCGACAACGGGAGAGTCCTGAACATGATGGATCTCCCGTTTCATTGGATGAATTTCCCAGATCCTGAAGGATTCGAGTGGGGTATTTCCTTTTCGTCCAATCTTTATCTCATCGAGTGCCCTTTCTAGGCATCTTAACACCAGCGAAGCGGCATTGGCTCAAACTCAAAGCTTGAGTGGTTGTCAGTATATCGGCAGCAAACCTCTGCAATCCCACATAAAGTGGGGAATGGCCACTATAGCTGGCAATGCTACAGGTGCCCATCTAGATCCCGGGACCGCAACACAGATCACTGTGAAGACTGGTGCAAAGATGTGGTACTGCGGAGACTCTCCAATGGATAATATCCACGCACTTGACGAATGGGACCCTGCTGAGTCGTGTACAAAGGGGCGTGAATATGAAGGTACCCTCCTCGAGAGTGGCGATGTGTTGTAAGCTTCGTTTCAATGGTTATGATGTGAATTTGACGAATTATCAAGCTTTATGCAACCCAATGCGATGCATTTTGTACTCACCATCTTCACATCTCTTGTCTGGGGGCGCAACTTCCATGCCATGTCGACCATCCTCCATAGTATATGGGCTCATATCCACACCTCGATTCTAAATGAGGCGTTAACCAATGCTAGTCATGAAGACACCTCAGTCTTCTTCATCCAGATTCAAGCGTATTGGTTCGCAAATTTTAAGCTCCTTGTTGAAGGTAAACGGTTCGTTGACCAATAAACGGATTCTGAATTGTCGTGTTCTAGGGACACGACTACCTGGACCGCACACTCGTGTCCACCTCCCGCTCATTGGGACCTGGAAGGGCTTTCTTCAGATGCTTTGTCTGGGGAACCTGATCATTTTTCTGGAAGCTCTGGATTACCGCTCATACTTGGATCTTCATACTCCATCCGCTGACGGGCTTACCCAAGTTGAAGCTGATAATGAACGAGCACGAAGAAGCAAGGTTCAAACTCAAAACCGTCTCGCTTATCAGACGTTTGCAGATTTTCGGGCTTGGTTTAAGCAGCACTTCGTTGTGGCAAGGTCAGATGGAAGACCCCTTGTTATAGTCAAGCAAATTTTTGAGGTATAGTAGAGTTCCTGATTGATTCTTCTGTTGTGCTCAAAACACATTTCAGCCATCCGTTGTTCGTCTCGCAGTGGTGCTTACACAGTACAAGAGAACGGACCACAAGGTTGCGCCTAGCGCAAAGGGTTGGACAGCTGAAGCTTTTCAAAAGAAGATCGTAGCGGCGCTGCATCGCTATCCCGGATATGTCGCCCTCGAATCTAAAGCTGCAGCATTCTCTTCTGCACAGAACACTTCATCCCGCCTCGAAACAGAATATTTCACATTGCTAGAGAAGCCTAATAGCGGGGGGTTTCTTCCTGATGGTTGGGTAGAGGAGACTAGGTTTGTCGTCAGACCTAAAGCCTAACTGTGAAGAATTTCATGGTAGTTATTGTGACGACCACAAATACATGGCAGTTTCGTATGCAGATAGTTCCGTTTGCTATCCAGCACTCAGGCTTTTATTGGTAGCTGCAATATGTGCTCGGTGGACGATAAACATAATGTAAGTCCCGTCATTGTTTGTGCATATATATGTCGATTTAACTCGAGTCAGTACATCATCGTGATCATCTCTGGGTCTGAGCTTTCTGGATCTTCGACTAAAGCATGCCCTTATATCCACTGGAGGGCAATTTTCTGTCGACAGTTTTTTTAGTATACCCTTTTTGGTCAAACTGGTTTCAATCTCTGGTACTGCAGCCTCATGTTGATGGCTTCAGAACCCTATAAAAGACCTCTCATGGGACTCACACTTGTTTCCTGCTGCTACCTTTTACAATGGTTGCTATGAGAATTCGTCCGACTGGAACTGTCAAGGTGCACATTTTTTCAAGATACATTTTATTACCCTCCCTGATTGTTGTTCAATGAAAGGTCACCAGGACAGCTGGCCTTGCCTTTTTACTCTCCGATGACCGTGCCCTCCCGGTCAGAGTCAAGACTGAGACCAAGGTCCCACTGGCCGCCCAGAAAGAAGTGGCGGGCAACATCCGAGCGGGCCTTCGAATGGGAAAACTACCCTACCTTGTGGCCGAGGACATATTTACAACAACAGAGAACGCAGTCATCCACGACTGCATCGTCCATGTCGGCAAAGATCGGTTCTTAGTCACTGGCTTTTATCACCCTGCTCTTCCGGTGAACCATGCCCTCAAGGATTTGGCGTCGGGCTTCCGATGGAAAGGCGAAATAATCTTGTTCGCTATTGGGAAACGGGTACCCTACCTCTCAAACGTCAGCCGTCCCAAGGCAAGAGAGGCTGTTAATCAGTGAGTTTTGCCATACATTACCGATATGCATGTTCATCTCAATCTTCAGGTTCATGGCTGGCTTCCTCCAGCATTACCACATGAACAAAGGAATTCCGAGCGGAATGGTGTCCCCCTTTTGATCATGTGTAGTACTGTATCTGTACATGTATATCAAGGTGTTTGCAAGAAATTGAACGTTGATTGGAGTCGTATAATGAGTTGCCACAAAATAATCGATTGCAACTGCGAATGCATTATTTAAATGCTCTATTTGCAGCTGATATCCGCTCCTCTTCCCATTCACTCACCATGAGCAGCTATACTAGTGCTCGGGCGCCACCTTCAAGCCATTCTGTTGTAACATCACGTAGAAGTGAATCCAGAGGTACAAAGACTATCATGTTTGTTAGATCGTATTGAGAGATGAGCAGGTTCCAAGTCAAAATCGCGAAGTTCTATTGGCGCAAGAGGCGAGTATTTTCATGATGCATTCCGTGTTCTAACATTTCACTTAGATGCCTTCAGTGCATTTGAAGAGGAGGAGAGATCCTATGGTGCTGACGATGAATTGGAACAAGAAAGCTTTGATTATGGGGACTTGCAACAGGCATTTGGTGGTCCGTTATGTTCACAAACTTTACATGAACAGAGTTGAGCACTTCGATAGACGGTCCACGCCGCAGTACTTCCACAACGCCAAGAAAGCGAGGTAAATTTGACTTCTCTTCAATGTAAATCACTGATAATCTGGCCAGATAAAGGGAAACAGAGGGCAGAACCTGAAGATGAGGAGGACTGGGAACCCCGCTCAGTGACTAGATCCTCTGCATGTGTTCCGCTCTTGCGTTTTGAGTAAATATATTCTGACTATATTTCTCTAGGTCGTATCTTTCCAAGCACCCCCTCCGATATCGGCTCAGCGCCGGGATCAGCACAGGCCCAATAGGGCTGTGTCAGTGTCAGCTAGCCAAGTAGCAGGTCCCAGTGGATATCGGTCACCCCGCCCGCCCACTGAGGAATTTTCGGACCGAGATGCAACTCATCCAGCATCTTCCAGTGATCATTACCAAAACTTAAATCAGGAGGCTAAGAGAAGGGTTTTGGTTTTCCAGGAGCAGTGGGATGCAGCACAAAGAACCTCAGCATGGGCAAGAGATAGTCAGCATACTTCCCAGCCACCACATCATCATTCTAGATCTGGGAGAAATTCCCAGTCAAACCCTTTCGATCCTCCTCATCCTCGTCAAGGTACCTCTCATCGCTCACACCAAACACCACCTAGGCGAGATTCTCCTTCTGATCCTCAACACCATCCCAGTACGCCCCCACCCAATCGGAGAACAGGCAACACACATGTATGAGTTCTTCCACACACATCACTCACAGTATTGAGGCAGAATCTAGTTTGTGCCAGCTTCTCATGATGACCTCCGAGATTTTGTTCATGAATTTCGTCGAGGATTCCAAAGGCTTCAACAGGACAGTGACAGACAAAATCGTCGCGCACCAACAATATCTTCCAGGCATAGCACATCTTCTCGTCCTGCTGTTAGATTGCGTAGAACCGCACCATTCCCCATTCTACCAAGACCTAGAACAGGGCAGCCTAACCGGCGTCCAGCTGTAGAGCTCCAGGTCTCAGTGAGTGTATCTATAACAAGCAGACTGGTATCTAATATATTAAATTCTCTAGAGTATGGTCCGCGCACATTTGCAGAAGCTAATTCATAGGAACATCCAAATCGTTCCTGCTGTATCTGCGGAAGAGCGCACGGAATATGAGCAAAATGCTCTCCTTCCAGACAACGTCGATATGGAAGCAACCTCAGAAGACTATTTTCGTTTTGATGTCCTCGGCACACCAGGCTCTGCGTGGAACAAATCCGCTGCTCGGGTGTTTGCCGATTTTACAATACGCCAATTGTGTCTTCCAAACACAGTACGGATGTTTCAAGCCTTGCAACACGCTTTCAAAAGCCATCTAGAGACGATCATACGAAGATACAAAGCATCTTTGAAACCACACGCTGAGCAGTTACTCTTCCAAAGTCTTTCCCGCCGCCAAGTTAGAAAATACCAGGTTGATATCTTCTACTTGGACTTCTCCCCTCTCTTCTAACATATTACCAGCTCTTCCATCAGCGGCGCTATCTGGCATATATGTTTGAGCCACTTCGAAGACATATTGCCATGCTGGAGCAGCTAGGTGTTGATGGTATGTCCAGCGACGAATCGGACAGAGATGAGGATTATCACTCTCAATATCAAATTCAAGACCCATTGTGGAGGGCTCGTGAACTTGCCGCATGGCTACGGGTGTTTGATTCTCTTCATCACATCCTCAGAAAAAGTGGAGACTGCTTCGCCTCTCGTGGAGCGTTTCCCCGACATCGGAAAGTAGGCCGGAGGAGAAGCACCAATCCCAAATTTGTCCCAGGGCTTCCTATCAACGTGTATGACCGCCAGTGGATAAGCAGTGATGCAAAACGGAAGTATGATCTTCGTCCATCACCAGAGCATTATGATTTCAGTCATGATGAAAACATTATGGAGTGCGTAAAATCTTTGCACATTCGGTTTATTTCTCATTGATGTTAATCCAGATTGGCGATTGAATATGGACAAAGAAGATAGTATTCCAAACACATACAGTATACATTAGTTGCCACAGTTATCATCATGGCGAATGAGATCCCAGAGCCAGCGGACCTCAGCTGCCGCCATTCCTTGAGATGTTAGAGACTTGACAAAAGTTTCCACATCTTTCGCCTCTAAATAAATTTTCTCGATCTGCAGGATAATGGGCTCTGTATAACCGTGGGCTTGCAAGTAATAGCCTGCATGTTTTCCCAAGTTGTACAACTTGTATGCTGGAGCAGTTGTAGAACCATAAACTGTATCGAGGATCCCCGCAAAGTCTCGGATATGAGAATCAATCGGACCGGTCTTCTTTTGCTTCTGGGACCCTTTCCCAGGATGCACAGGGGCGGACATTGATGTAGGTTTACCTGAGATTCAAGTCAGCTTGAATTTTATTGCAGATCTGGATTGAATTACTGTTCGGATACAACCCCAATTCCTGCATCTTCTGCAAATTCCCTCTCAGGACCATATACACCAAGGCCTCTTTGATAGACTCAAAGCGGTGGTGCTTTGCATATAAATGATCATGAACTTGGGCCTGTACATCAGGTGTGCTGCACTTTGTGAGGTCAAAATTCTGAGCAGAATGAGCTAGAAGCTTACAAGTTTCTGACGTAGATAGCACGTTCAGTTTTTCCATTATACACTGCATAGAACGGGCCTCTCGTGGCAAATATGTCGGAAATCTGGTCTGAGTGAGCTATTGCTAAAGCAACAGTCTCCGGTTGCTGGTCAACCGTATCGACATGGAGTCGCTTGAGGATTGGGTCCAAACCCAATGCTGCTTGCGCTTCCGCAGAGTTGGTGGACTTGATGACAATAGGCATTATTGGGGCCTCCCGAGCACGGCTTAGAAATGGGCTACAAAGCGATGAGCCAGTTGCTATTTTATGCTGTACCACACCTACGCTCGTGCAGCAACCCCTGGGTTATTACCACCCAGGATAGTGTACACATTGTTGTTGTCTGACATGGATCCGGAGAAGCAAGGAGGAATTCCTGAGACATCTCAAAAGGTCATTAAGTACAACAAGCTACAACATGCCCTAGAAGGCATATCTAATCTAATCAGCTCATGTGCTGTCAAAATCAACAACTACCACTTTAATTTCATCATGATCATAGAACAAGCCTCTTCTCTCCGGGCCGGCGAGCCGGCTATTCTCGGAGAGAGGCTTGCCGCAAAGGGAGGAAATTTGAGGAGGTGTTTGCAAGTGAATATCTCAACCATTTCTGCTCCAAGTCACCCGCTCCAAACTTCAAAGACCAGAATTCATCATTCGGTTGATTCCTATTAACCTGCAGCCTCAGATCGATTCCAGGCAATGAAGGTTTTGAAGAGTGCTGGAGAATCATAGAGTCAACAAAACATTTTGCTGCAGATATGGGCTCGATGGGACTGTATACGGTTTCTGAGAAGATCCCTCAACAAATATCTAAGTGAATGAAGGACTTCCGGGCTCATGATCAGAAAAGACACTCCCATTTGAGTGTCCGTATCGGGACTGCACAGTGCATTCAGACAGGTCTTGTCCGCAACATCTCGCTACAGGTGAAAAGCACTGTGGTGTGACACTGATCACCTTGCTGCAAGCCCCTTCTCTGTTCTCAGAAAGGACGGTGAAAACATGCCTGTCAATACGCTGAGAAGATGTTACATAATGTCATTGTGAGAGGGTTGAGATCTCAGAGGAAATCCTAGGAATCCCAGATCAAACCATCAAAGGATTCTTTCCATTATTACCGTCTTTGGCAGGTTTATAATTTCCTTTACTGGAAAGTGTGGTTGTTTGGTTTTCCTGATTTCCGGGCTCCGGAAATTCAAACTT
>JARKID010000279.1:0-70039 GCA_029449255.1 Mycena polygramma
CCAATGGCACAAAAACCTCACAGAACGGATGCTCAAACTGCCTGAGCACCTTCGGCTCGACTTCGTCAACAACATCAGATTACAATGCGGCCTCCCGGTCTGGCACGCTAAAGCCCACGAGAAGGACTGTGCGGATAAGTTCTCCCTCGGCTTCCTTCACGGGGTGGGGAGGAGTGATGGTGAAGGGGTGGAGCGTCTATGGGCCGACTTGAACCCTTCCTCGTACAACACCAAGGACATGAGCGTCGGGAACCGTGCCGACACGGTCGAGGACAAGATCGACAGCCACAACTACCTGAAAAACCTCGGCTGCGGTGAGTCATGTGATGCCGACGTGGCTTTTCACTGATCTTCATGGATGATCCAGTCGATATTCTGCGCCGCAAGCTGGTGATCGCGCTCGCGGAGCGCAATAACCAGGTCGCCGCCTTCAAGGAGATCAACAAAACTATCGAGCCTACCTTGCGCGAAGATTGGCAGCTGAAAATCGACAACTGGGTCAAGCGTGGCCTCGGTACGAATCCTTATGTGCTTGGCGTCAAAGGTGAGCGCTGTCTCGCTGACCATGCAACTCTTCACTGATGTTCTGTCGACAGATGGTCCGACGGAGGCCGAAATCCGATTGGAGCTTCGCAAGGAGGAGGAAAAGGAGGCCGCGACTGGCAACGCCCCTCTGCACGGAACGAGCGCCACCGCTTTTTTGACGGCTGGTCTGCAGCTAGAGGAGACACAGTGCGTACATTGTCTCGTTGCACGACCCGGCGCTGACACTCCCATAGACGCCGTATCAAGGCCGAGCTCACGGGCGCACCGATGACCGTGGACCGCGAAAGCAAGGTCAACGAGCAGCGTCACATGTTCCACTCCAAGCTACGCCGCTTCCGCGACCTGCAGAGCGTGTATACCCCAGGGGCTATCCGCGCTGTCCTCGCCGAAGAAGCCGCGCGCGACGAGGACCGCGCACCACCGAAGGCAGAGGACATAAGCCTCTTCTTACCGTCAGCTCTGTCCGCCGCCGAGCGCACGAAGGGGTGTGTGGGCAATCTCCCGGAGATGGAGGCGCGCCTACGCGAAGCGCAGTGCTCGGACGCGTTGACCAAGCTGCGTGTGCTGCTCCATTCGAAGAGCCATCTCATCCTTTTCCGCAACGATGGCAACGTCACCGGCCAGTATTCGTCCACTCGTTCCCAGACTCTCATCTCGAGCGTAACAGCCCGAATCGCGCAACATCATACCAAGTACAATCAAGCACGGAGCGCGCTGCGGGTCTTGAAAGGAGATACGTACGCTCCGCAATTCAAGAAGCTGCACAAGACGGATCTGACCCTCGACGGCGAGGAGAAGGAGAGCGACACGGCCGCCAGAACGAAGCTCGCCAAGATCGGATCGGGCAAACATAGCCATCCTTCACGCAATGCGCCGTCCGGCAACAAGACACTGTCCTGGATCTGGAGCGCGCCCGGGGTAATGGATAAACGGGAAGCCAATGTCCACGAATGTGAGTGACGCGATGGATGCGGCCATTCTGTCGACTGACATGCACTTTTTTGGTAGCGATTCGCGTCGAATGGTCTAAGGCCAAGGCCCGCAAGAACCGATGGGAGGAGGAGGTCGCGTTATTGCGTGAGGAGATGCGCCGCGTGTTGCGCTATCTGGAATGGGAGATTGCGAGGTGGGGGGCCATGGCCGATGTGGAGGTTATATGGGACGAGCTGACTGCACCCACGGAGCACGGGAAGGTGTCGTACGCCGCGAAGCAAGCCGCCGGGTTCCGGGAGCTTGCTGACTTCTACAGGGTCGAGCTTAGCATGAGCGCCGGCGCTACCGTCGTCTCTGTCCTCGACGTGGACGAGCCAGACGTCGCCGAGGAGCTCAATGACCTTTTTGCTCTCGGTGCGTGGTCTCTTGCTTAGCTCACACTTTCTTTAGCCGCTAACTTGTATTCCACAGATGATTCGCAGTAGCATAGGTGTACCAATAGAACATTTGAATGCACTACATACACGATACAGATGTGCGCGGTCGTACTTAAGTCAGACAAAAGAGGTATTCGAAAGAGCTAACAGACATTCAATTAGAGGGAGGACGCATGCGTGAACGGAGGGGTTAAAGTCGGGGTTATAAGGTAGTCAAACGGAGAGGGGATTGCCAGCTGAGGTACGGGTGAGCATGTAGGAAGGAGACAAGGACGGCGGCGTGGCGTACCTGGCGCTATGTTTTCACGGAGCCCGCAGACGCCTCTGGCTCGTTCACCATCGCTGACTCCGTCTCCACAACACCAGACGCCGTTTTGGTCTGCATGATCATCTCCCATCCTCGTTCTATTCCTTCCCCGTCGGTCGCCGTGCCAAAGAACGAGGCTGCGCAGTGAGTGTGGCACTTGGGTGTATGAGCGTGAACATGGTAGGGAGCAAGACGGGCGGGGGTAGGAGAAGCCATAGCGGTGTGGTTGGGTTGGGCTTGGTCGGGGCGTTCGTCGACGCTGTCGCCCGACTCGTCGGGGCGCATGGGAGCCGACATCGGTGTTCCTAATAAACAACCACCAACAAAGATCAATGCAAGCCGATTTGCCGAGAACACAAGGCGATTATCTCGAGCCAAGATTGAGGTGTTTTTCACAACTTGGCTGTATCAGTATGATGGCTCGGTGCAAATCAATATATTTTGTAGGAATGTACCCTGTTTAGAGTGCCGGAAATACCCGTGGCAGGTGGAAAACACTAGAAATAGCAGGGAGAAAGCTTCTGGCCAGGGGGTGGCTAGCTCCAGGTGTACATCAAACAGTACCTCTGGCTGTGTCCATGTCGTTACGCAAAAGGGTGCAACCACGGGTGCTCGCACCGCTGCTCCTAAGCGCCCACGCGTCGAGCCAGCCCATGCCGGTGGTGACTCTGAGGAAGACTCCGAGAAGACTTCGGGGTCGGACGATGACGAGAGTGACACCACGGCAGGGGGCAGCGAGGAGACTAAAATCAAGCGCGCCGGGCGCCTCTTTCTGCTCAACTACGGGCTCTGGGTGAAAGGCGGTTCTCACATCTTTGAAGAAGCTTTAGATCCCGCGTACGACGAGAAGAAGCGGTTTGATACCTCGGCCAACAAAATTCAAGGTCAGCTGCGCGATATCAAGAAGGTTTTGCCGGACGGTCTGGAGGGAGTCAGGAAAAATGGATGGATTGCCCGAATGGTACGTCTTTTTGACGTCTACGCGTGCACTTGCTGACCAGCGAGCAGTTCCTAGCCGGGGTGAATTCCCAGCGCTCCAATACTTCGACAAGGGTGCGAAAGACCGCCGGCGCGTCGATTTTCGATTGCAGCCCGGTTGATCTTCTCACCGCGGAGGCGCGCGATAAGAAATTCCGCGACAAGATCGGTTGGTATGTGGAGGATGGATCGGCTGGGGCGTACTCCAGTCTCGATGTCGCCATCCTGCATCTGGACTGGAAGGGAGAGTACGACATAGACACGTGCTTCCTTGCGCCTTGTCTGATGCGGGTACGTGGCTGATTATTTTTCTCTCCCGTGGCCCGCGGCACTAATTTCTATCGGTAGCTGTATGGTGCGCTCATCCGAGGGGCCACCTTTGCGACCGACATGCTGGAACTCGAGAGGAAGATCCAGGACGGTTACGATGGGCCTAAAATTGTACTCAATGTACGTGGCTCTGAGACGATGGAACGCATCTTCGCGCTGGATCATACCGAACCCGGCGCCATTGCGGGCTCAGCGGTACTGGTACGTTTCGTCGCTATCTGCACAGCTTAAGATTAACGTGAGTACTTAGGCTATCTGGGCGTTGTCCGGTGATACCGAGCTGCGCGACCGCGGGGACAGAACTAACATAGATTACGACGCCCTTTTCGACCAATACCTGGAGATTTTGACCGTCGGCTTGCGTGAAAAGAGCCGAGCGATCTTGAACGTGTTCAAGGAGTGGGACACCACTCTTTTCCCAAACTCGGAGCGTGTTAAGAAATCTGGCAGCGGTGGGAATGGAGGCAACCAGCGTGCGTTAGATGCGTTGAGAGCCGATGAAAAGATGGTGTCGGATGAGGACAACTAGAATTAATTCCCGAGGACTTTACTTTGCAATACACACGTTGTTCCCATGTATTTTATTCACTAATACTACTGACTGTTACAACTTTATCTCCCATTAATGAGGCCACGGCGCGACTGAACAGCAGATATGGGCCCGATAATGTTGTATCAGGTCTGATCAGGTGAAAAAACGGTGGTATGTATTTAGCCTGGCTTGCCTAGGTTACATTGTTCTGTTAGCTTACCGGTTATAGACTTCTCTCATGTTTTTTAAGCGTTTCCTTAAGGTCCTCAGTTCGAACACTACTACTCACACGCATTAAAAGGTCGTTAGGATTCAAAGGAGTGTTAACAAAAAGCATTAGATAGTGATAGTCGGGTCGTTGGATGCATCAAGGAATGTTCACTTTTTTTCTGCTTGTCAGACCACCTTTCCTGATCAAACCTGACGAGCGAGCGTCAGGCTGGTCAGGCTCGGTCAGGCTGATCAAGGTGCGTCAGGGTGCGTCAGGCCTGATAAACCTTTATTGGTGTTTTTCGAGCCTGATCAACCCCCCCAGAGCCTGATCGGGCTATCAGGCCATATCAGGACGGATATGGCCTGGTCAACTAATTTTGGATTTTCCGACAAAGCTTTTACCAAGAAGTTCTCCTTGCGTCGCTAGACCTCTTTCTTTCTTTTTATTCTCTTTTATTCTCTTTATATTCTCTGTTGACTAGATGTACCAGAAAATTTGATATGTATTCGGTCGGTTATCTACATAATTACATGCGACGAACGCGTTCCCGGGGATTGTGTCCATCTGCAGCAAGTTTAGCCACGGTTATCTGATTCCGTAGACGTATCATTTCATTGAGGAAGAAATTGAATTTCGTGGGGAGCATTTCGCGACACATTGACTGATACCCACCAAGCCACACGTTTATCTGCTCAGCGACGGATGTGTTGAAGAACCACTTGTTATCAGGCCCTAAAAGCTCGGGATATGCAGCGGGATTGCAATGTTCTTGACAGAAGGTGTGACCTTCTTCGTGCTTGTGGAGGAAATGGAAGACGTCGACGGTCATCGCGACGTCTTGGAACCATGACCAGTGTTCCGGGTGGGCGAGTACTTGCTGCTTTGCGTCGCAGTTGGTGTCATATATGAGGTGCTCGGGTTTGTGCGCGCGGGGAACAGAGAAGACCTTCTCTATGAAATACTGCCGAAACTGTCAGGCGGGTTGGAGAATACACAAATAAGGTAAGCGTACCAAAACATTCGAAACTGCCTCTGCGTTGTAAAACGGCGCCTGCGCGACGACAACTCCACACGGGCGACATGCACTTTGTAAGTTGTGTGTGCGGCTTCTGCCCAACAAGGCTTTATATTTTCGATTACCGGCCGGGGACTTCGAGGCGGCGCAGGCCTCGTCGGTGACCCCGACAGAGCCCGGGTTGTCATTGCTGTGGATGCGGACGTTGCCGTCGTCGTCAACGTCGAAGGTCTCGATGTCGTCCGCGGTATCGATAGCGTCTAGGGTGTCTGCTTGGCCTTCATCAAGCCCGTTCAACGGATGTGCTAAGCGGTGTCGCTGTAGCCGATTTCGCAACGTGAAGGCTGCCTGTCCACGTTCGTAATGCAGGCGCTCTATCTCTGCATGCTCCCGGGCGTTGCAAGTCTTGGCGTCTTGACGGACCGGAGCGTTACATCCAACAATGGCGCAGACTTCATGAAGCTGGAAATGTTGCGGGCAGAAGCGGTGCCGATTGTTGGCGAGCTCCTCCGTGCAGTGCGTGGCCTGGCAACGATGGAACCCGATGGCCAGCCCATCGGTAATCACGCCCTGGATGTCGCCTGGTGATTGCGCGTCAGAGATGGACTCAAAGGAGAAGTGTAGGGCCTTACGTGTCTCTCCCGTGGTCGGATCGACCCAATTTTCTCTCATGCACTTATCACAGCAGTGCCCGATCTCGTCCTGACCCTGCTCTATCACCTCTAGGTTTCTGGCGCACATGGCCGCCGTATATCGATCCTTCTGTTCTCCGGTGTGCGGAACTGCGAGGCAGGTGTTCTTGCGGACATGGTATTCGAGCAAAGTGAGGATCGTGAACGCATCCCACACGTGGTCCGTGGTGAGGCGAGTTCCAAATTGCCAACCAGCCTCTTGCAGATCCTGGTGCTGGTTCTCCGACAACGCCATGTCGTAGGAGCGCGCGCAATTCGTAGCCAACACCCTGATGGAGGTAAGCACCTGGTTAAAGACTCCTGGGATGCAGACGTACCACGCCAGTAGCATCAGGCTTATCCACATCCCCACGAGCTTTCTCTCCACAAACTGATGCTCTTCGACTTGAATGTACTTGGGAATACCACCGTAGTACGTCCGGACGCCCTGATTCACTGAAAACTCATGCTGATAATTGGTTTTGCAATCCTCGCAGTAGAGATGGATGGACCACGCGGGACGAACACCCTTGTCGAGTGTGTACACAACAACTTGCCGGCATTCGGCTTTCTTCAAGGGATTCGTCCGCCCGCAGTGAAGATTTTGACATTCGTGAGACGGAGGATACAAAGACAGGGCGGCTGTGTAGTACGGTGAGTATGAGGACCATCTGCAATGCAGCTGGGCTCGTACATATGCCTCAACTCCACCCGTACTGCGTGAAAAACAGCTCCTCGGCCTCCGTTACTTCCTCCGGGCTTGGGTGTTGCCAAACTTCCTCTTTCAACACACGCCAGCAGCCGGCAACAGAGTCCGGGTCGATGCCTATCGCTTGAGCAACAAACGAAGTGATATTCGTTGGTAAGACGAGTGGTGCCTCGGTCGTCTTAATGTAGTAAGGCTGAACGAGAATTATGTCGTTTTTGAGGAGAGAGAGAAGCCGTATGAAGGTCGTGACTTGGTGGAAAGTCAGCGTCGCCAGGACGGGGTCCCGCGCCAATGAGTCGAGCAGCGCCATGGTGAGGAGAGAAGATTTGCAGATGTTTGTGTCGGAGGTCTACAGCTTGTAGATTGATACTCCGACATCATGTAAGCAACACCGCCGGTCAACCGCCGGTGTCTTTGATGCCGGTTTCGCGGATTCCCGAACGGACTCGTTTCGCCAATTCCCGAATTTCCTGAAAACCGTGCAAGCTGAAAAGGTCGCAAGTCTATGTCCCGAAATCGCAAGGTCGAGAGTTCGACTCCGAGCAATGACACATTTGCTTTTCCTTCCCGACTTACTGCTCGTGTGGAGGGGTAGCGGTAAGCATGCATGAGCTCTTTCAAATTATTTCCGGTGCTTGCCCAACACTTACCGACCCACAGTGAGGGAGTATTTTTCCATCAAAAAGCCAAAAAGGCCCAAAAAGGCAATAAGATCACAAGTTATTTGTCAAATTCCGAGGTAATTGCCCTACGGGCGGAGCCTGGATACCCTAGCTCTCGTGATGACCGCTGAGAATCGGGCTGGCTGCAAAGGACCATTCTGTCAACACAATTGAACCCAACGAAAACCTAATCGAACAATGTACATACTGGCAACTGCGGCCTCATCCACATTCTAACCCATACTATCTATCTTCCGTTGAATTGTTCTCGATCTCTGTGGTCATACAAGCCTACCTTTCACCCAATCTTCTAGGATAAATTTCCCAATTCCCCAGCCGTAAAAGCCATTCAATCAATGTGCGATGTCAAAGCACCTGTGCAACATGAAAGTGCTGACTATGATACCCTTATACACTGTTTCCTCGCTCAAAGCCCCTCACCGGGGAGCCAACAAAGAAGACTGAAAGTCGGAGAGCAGAAGTTGTAGCGGTGCAAAGTCGAACACCAAACCCATCCTTGGCCCAGCAGAGGCAGGATTCTTGTACCGAGGCAGAATCCTCCAGCTCTCCAATGCTGACACAAACATAGTCGTAACACACCGAAATCACGGAATAAGCCAATCTGAACCGTGTACTATCATCGAAACCGAATACGAAGCAAACGGGGTGTCACAGACCCGCGTCCTGTTAGCCACGAACTTGCTTGTTCACGCCACTTTTACTGAAGAACACAATCCCAATGTGATGTACGATGGCGGAACACCCGATCTTCACATAATGGACCGCACGAGCATGTTTGCCCAGCCGTACAATTACGGGGTATCAATGTGGCATTACGGGCGGCGAGAATTGAACGCAGACACAGCACACAACAAAGTCACAAACTAAGAAGAACAGACAGCAATGGGAGTAGGTCAGGGAACGTAGCTTGGTAGACATACACGTGTAGATATACTGTGACCAAAGGCTCAAGATTCCTCAAAGTCGGAGAGGCGTCCCATCAAATGGTGGCAGTGCAATATCGAATCCCAAATCCAAAAAAGGAGATTTTGCCCTAATATAGTAAGCTTACATGGTATGGTTACCCGGATCCTAAAGTATCCAGGCATGGCTGATGACGACTCAACCCTTCTTCGCTGGAAGAAGGAGGACCTAGGAGGACTGGCACGGTCACACAAGCTCAACAGTCATGACAGTCCTGTTCCGGACCTATCATAGCTGACAGTACGATCGCCGGTCAACACCGCATTGACATGTGCGGCAATTGCGGGACCCGCACCGTCACGTATCCTTTCTTCTCTCCTGCATGAATATACATAGGATGGGGGCTTTCTTGTCCCGTGTCTACTCTGTACGCAGTAGCGGCTCTTATCAAGCCCTTTCTCAACTAATGGTCTTCACAGATAGAGAACCCACCTAAACTTAAGAAAGACACGGACATGAAGCGTCTGAACTTCGGGTGTTTCGGTGCCGCAAAAATCACACCAGCGGCACTTGTTAAACCCTCGCATTCGCAGCCCGAAGTGGTGCTCTATGCCGTGGCTGCTCGCGACTCCACACGAGCCGAAGCATACGCCAAAGAGCACGGGTTCCAGAAAAGTTATGGCGGGAAGACAGCGTATCAAGGTAACTGTCCTGTCGTTCCAATCCACAGCGTCTCATTTTGTTGCAGATTTGATAGACGATCCCGCGGTCGACGTAATTTACAACCCGCTTCCGAACGGGCTGCATTTCGAGTGGACTATGAAGGCGTTGAAGGGCGGAAAACACGTACTGCTCGAAAAACCCGCAACCAACATTGCTGCGGAAGCAGCCCAGATCTACGCCCTCGCCGCGAAGAAAAATCTTGTCGTCTTGGAAGCGTTTCACTATAGGTTCGTGTGCTACGCCGGCTCAGACCAATGCGTCTTAATTTATGTGCAGGTTCCACCCTGCAATTCAACACGTCAAAAGCATCTTGGATAGCAAAGAACTCGGCGCCATCACAAAGATCTCCGCCAGCCTGACCGCACCGAGAGGAACGGCTCCAGACGGCGACATTCGTTGGAATTACGAGTTGGGCGGAGGCTCCACCATGGACCCTGGCTGTACGTCGCTATTCCTTTTTTTTCTTTCTTCGAATCATGCTTCAGAAAAAGGCTACGTCGTCAATGTCCTCCGCTATCTGGCATCTTCCAATCCCACCGCCGTCCTCACCGCCAAAGCCATACCTTATTCCTCGCGTCCGGAACACAAACAGATCGACAAGATGTTCTGGGCAACACTCGCCCTCGAGAACGATATCATTGGCGAGCTGCACTCGAATTTGGACGAGCCTAAATTATTCGGTATCATTCCGCGTATTCCGAAGCTTTCCGTGACTATTGAGTGCGAGGGCGGGACTCTCAAGATTTTCAACTTCTTGGTTCCGCACTATTATCATTACATCAGTGTTTCACCGGCAGGAAAACCACGTCGCGTTGAAAAGGCATACTCGTTCAAAGGTGCTGCCAAAGGAGAAGCATGGTGGACGACGTACAGGTGAGTTTCGAGCACACATTGAGATACGATAGCCTGATGTGTGACCCAGATACCAGCTGGAGGCCTTTGTCGACAAAGTTCAGGGCCGCACCCCGCAAACCTGGATTGAGCCGGAGGATACAGTCGCGAACATGAAGTGGGTGGAGGAGATTTATGCGAAGGTAAAAAAACGCCCACTTGAGCTTGTCTGAGTTCCTGACGAATCGACCGTTCTTGCTCAGGATGGATTCGGGAGTCGGCCGGCTTCAAAGTATGTTTACCATGAAGATTCAAAAGAGTAGGCATGTGGAGGCTGGGTTACGAGAAAGGCGTGCCAATGGGGCTTGGATTTACAACCGCTACTTGCGTTCTGGAGTTTGGAGAAGCTGAATGATCCTACGACTGGCGGACTGGCCTGTACACACAATCTCTCTCGCTGCTTGAACTCGAGCTTACTCTTACTGAGCTCGCATTTTCCCACCCTTGTTCGGCAGGTTGAAACTTTCTCCTCCCGTCAGTCCGTCAGAATCTACGCGCGCGCCTCTCGCATTACGCCTTCGTTGCTTGCCCCTGGATTTATTAGACTATTTAGCTTCTGTCAGAGAGTGGCATCTTTCACTTCTGTCAAGCTGGAGTAGGATGAGGCGAGAAATGGGAGTCAGAGTCGGGATTTTTTTCCATTCGTGTGCTGCAGGGTTTTCAACCACCAGTCGCCGGGCCGGGCACGGAAATGGACCAGTGGAAAAGGTGATGTGGTCACAATGGTGATGTTTCCAAAAGAGCGTGTTACTTGACGAAGACCGGAACTGTCGAACGACAATGCTAACCGTCCGCGAACATGTAGTTGAGAGATCGAAGGTGAGCAATTATTGCGCAAGTCTTCTTGTGCCCCCCTTCCTTCCAATCTACACAGGAATCGATAAGTAATCGTCATCGCTTTAGAAGGTGAAAACCCTTACCTTTGGCTTGACATTCCTGCGGTAAGTGACGACCTATAAGTAAGTGCACAGATATTGCTGGCCAGCTTACCGGGTTACAGTAAGGAGACTTGCAGAGTCGACACGAGGAAGGGGCGCTCGCTTTTGCGCAATGTGCGCAGCATCCCGGTCCAGCATTGCGTAATTTGTCATTGATAGGGTTCAAGTCCGCAATCGAGCATTTTAGAATCTAATGGTGAGGAATGTCAAATTGTTTGCTCCCTCACGAAGCACTAGACGGACCTGTACGCCGGAAAGATTGATCTTCTCAACCGTTGTGTATCTTTGCGGTACGCCTTTTGCCATAAGGTTCATGGTGACACACTTGAGACTCAACACGGTGCCGAGAGCGAGGTTCTTGTACGGCTCGGCATCCTTCCCAGTTGGTTCCCCGCCTCCGTCCAGTAATTTCCAGCTCTCCACGAATTGTAGCTTCACAGAGTCTCCAGAGGCGTCTTGGATGGTGTAGATCATACCTGGACCTTGGTGCGCGACGATAATTCCAAAGAGGACCCACCCGAGGGGCGAGTGGCCATCGAAAGTGGGCAGCTGGTTCAGGAGACGAAAGTTTGGGTATCGGAAAGTAAGCGTGTGTTCCGAAGGCAGAGAAACGGCTGAAATATCAGGGAAACCACGAAGTCGAGGATACAGGCGCTCAAAGACGCCCGACGGAGGTGGTGCAGGTGGGGCGGGGGCGGGTAAACCTGCGCTCTTCAGGTAACTGAGGCCGGGTCGTTAACCAAGCCTTGCCCGCAAAGAGAACACCTACGCCAAGTGCTTTCCCCACAGCTCGGCATCCTGCAGCAAGAAAGCGCCAAAGTCGAAACACTTGAGACAGGTCGTCTTTGAGTGAGCTTTGCACTTGACCGCAGCTTCTCTAACGTTGGGAACGTAATTTTGCGATGCTACGCTGAACACCTGGATTGCAGGCCGCCTCATCATCTACACAAGTTAGCATGAATAACGCGAGGAACAAGGAATGTTGAAGAAAGGTCTCGCACATCCAGCTCATCGCCAAGGACGCGCTTGATTTCCGATGGTGGCCAGCCAGATTTCTTCAGCCACGGCACGATTGCCACTCTGTTGTTCATACCACGAACGTCACTACGACAATCGTGGCAAGATTCCCGGAGGTGCGCACAAAAACCCCAACCATCACCAACATGCACGACGGCTTCTGACATGGCTTCTGACATGGGAAGCAAGAAGAGAAAGAGGATTACGCTTGTCTCTGTTTTGCGCTGTTTACTGATGCGTGAAAGTTGAGAGGGAACATTCTCGGTAGGGTCATTTTTGGGTCATTCCTTTGGATTTCGAACACAACAGCGGATTTCGAAGCAATACACGTACGCTGGACGTCATTTGGAATTCACTTTGGGTGAACGTTCAAGATTGGATCTACGAAGATTCGAACAACACGATCCACCGACGCGAGAGTGGAGACGCCAAAAAAAGACGGGCCGCCAGTGGGTGAATGGAGCAGAGGGGAAGGGGCAACGGTTTCAAGGGCTATTTTTCTGGTGGATCCGGATGTAGTGTTAAAACATCGGAATTAGAGGACGGGAAAGCTAACCGTCGGCGAACATGTAGTTGAGGGATCGGAGGTGAGCCATTATTCTGCAAGCCTTCTTGTGGCCGCCTTCTTTCCAATCTACATGGGAAAAGGATCAATAAACAAAATTAGCCGGTTGAAGATGATAATGTGAGAATACCATTTGCTTGACATTCCTGCGAAGAACGATTAAAACTTCAGTAAGTCTCGCCGTTTTTACACGTTCCCGATCCACGTTACCTGGCTACAGTACGGAGACTTGCATATAAGACACGAGGAAGGAGCGTCCGCTTTTCCGCAATGCACGCAGCATCCCGGTTCGGCGTTGCGCAATTTGTTATTTATCGGGCTCAAGTCCGCAATCGAACACTTCAAGATCTGGCAGTGAAGAATATCAAATTTTACGCTCAAATAGAAGGCAAGGTAGACGCACCTTGACGCCCGAGATATTGATCTTCTCAACCGCCACCAGTGGTTCGTTTCTCTCCGTGAGGCTTATCGTGACGCACTTGAAACTCAACAGTGTGCCGGGAGCAAGGTTCTTGTACTGCTCCGCTTCTTTCCCGGTCGGGTCCCCGCCGCCGTCGTCCAATTTCCAGCTTTCCACAAATTGGAGCGTGAGGCAGGCTCCAGAGGCGTCTTTCATCGTGTAGATCATACGTGGACCCTGACGCGCGACGATAATTCCGAAGAGGACCCACCCGAGCGGTGAGTGCCCAGTGTAGCAGGGTAGTTGATTTAAGAGACGGAAGTTGGGGTATTGGAAAGCCAATGTGTGTTCTGAAGGCAGAGGAACAGCCGAGATGTCAGGGAATCCACGAAGATAAGGAAACCTGCGCTCAAAAATGCCGGACGGAGGTGCAGGAGGAGGGGGGATAGGTTTGCCTGCCTTCTTCAAATAACTGCCCACGTTCAGGGTCGGCCATCCCAGTTGAAAGAGAATGCGCACGCCAAATGCTTTCCCCAAAACCCAGCATCCTGCAGCAAGAACGCGCCAAAGTCGAAACAGGTCGGACAAGCCACTTGTGAGTGGGTTTTGCACTTGTACGTCGCATCTTCCGAGATGGGTACATGGTTTTTGGACGCTATGCTAGAGACCTGAAACGCAGGCCGCCTCATGATCTAGGGAAGTTAGCAAGAGTCCGCGAGAGAAGAAAAGTCTCGCACATCCAGCTCAAGGTCAAGCAGGCTATCGATTTCGGATTGCGGCCAGCCGGATTTCTTCAGCCACGGCGGAAGTTTGAGATTGTTGGAGCCACGATGATCAATGCAGCAGTCATTGCAAGACTCCTTCAGGTGCCCACAGAAGCACCAATCTTCACCGACATACACGAGGGCTTTGACCAGAGTTGAAGACGGGCAAAGGAGACGGGAACAAAGAGATCGCTACATTCCGCCCCATGCACGTGATTCCCAAAGGGGAAACGGGCGTGTCCTGTTTGTCTTTTGACGAACTGGCTCGTTTACGCGCAAGCCCTTGTTCTCGACAAACTGGTGGCAGAGAATACCTAGTCTGATGAATATGATCATGATGCTCACAGTAAAAACAAACCTACAGAGCACTTTCAATAGACCAGGAAATTTTATAAATCACTCCGAGATGCGTCAAGGATACGACAATAATGCAATTATGATTCTATGGAGACAAAATAGTACGTAGGAAATGGGACAGCGCGGGTGCAACCGCGCATACGCACGTAGCGGCAGCGCTAAGGCCGAACGCGTCTATAATGTCACGACACAGCCGAGAGACGCGTCCCGTGAGCCCGCACTTCCCCCGCCATGTACGACACATGCAAGCGCTGTGGCACGGTGCCGAATGTCGACGTGCCACCCGCTTGGCTGCTGGCGCGCGAGCGGCGGCTCAGGCGAGCGCATCCACGCCGTTTGAAGGCATATAGCGCGTGTCGGTGCCGGCGGCGTCGAGAAGCGCGAGTTGGGAGCGTGCAGAGGGGAGATAGTCGAGGCGCGGGGGAGGACATGGTGGAGGAAGCCAAGAGGAAGCGTTGTTTGTGTGGCAAACAGACCACGAGCTGTCGAACCAGCTCACATCAAACAAACAGGACACGCCCGTTTCCCCTTTGGGAGTCACGTGGGTGGGGCGGAATCTCAAAACCTGGAACAAAGAGCTTGGGTTTGTCTCTGTTTTGCTGTGCTTACTGATGCTTGAAAGCGAAGGGAGTAACCACCAGCTCTCATGCGCGCGGCGCCGGTAGGAGCGTCTCTTTTGGCCGTTCAGCGTAGCTCGACTACGTCGACGCGCGCTGGTTCAAAATTTTCGGGGATCTGGCAGCCATTGCCGGAGTTGAACTGTGATCACGTGCGGTATGTTCAACTTCAGATTGAAGACTTAGTCTGTCATTTCTCTCCCTTTTCCAGCCAGCTCTAGCTTGAATTCAATGCTCCGGATCTAGACCCGGAGCCCGAGCCTGTGTTTAGGTGAACGACAGTCAATGGTTTCAATGTTGAACTGCACGCTGAGCGGCTCCTGATCAGTGTCTACCCTACTGGACAGCGTTCCGGCATGGATTAGACTCAACTAAGCGTGCCTGAAAGTAGTTCCCCCCCCAAACAGGCACCCATCCGGGACTTGGGGACCCGCACCTTCAAATCCTACCCCTTGCGCAATTAAGGCATATTATCCGAGCCAGCGACGTCACGGTCGACCTCAGTCGATAATGAGCGAGGAACGAGCTGGAAACATTATAGTGCCTGTTTTAGAGAGACTAACTTCAGTCGCTTTCGGAGCCCCCGAAATGCCGCCGTCGGTGGTTGAATTTCCTAACTGACATAGAACCGTGGGTAAAACATCGCGATCTTTTCCTCAAACCAACCTCATTAACAATGAAATCATCCTTGTGATATATTCCGGCGCTCAACATCTAAAATGCAGCTGATACGAACTCTCCAGTTCTGTCCACAGTCAAGAACACTGATCCGGCCTCACCATGGCTCAATTCGATTTCGAATGTCTCCCACCCACAACCTGCAGCTTGGCATTGCCCCATCCTCACGAGTCGGATGTAAGTTAAGCGACGAACCGGCCCGCCCCGAGGGCATTCCTTCGACAAAAATATTTCCGGCAAGCTGCGGAGCGTGCGACCCCCTTCAAATTTTCAACCACCTTCTATATCGAGCTTCAAGCTTCTGGCCCCCGGGGTATCTTTATCCGTGTTCCATCTTCCCCGATCCTCCATCGTTCGATCAATTCCCGACGACACAAAGTCCTGTCTTGCGAAGTGTATTCTTGTCAGTATCCGTGTCTCGCCGCCAAAAAAGAACTGCGCACCGTGCGATCTTCCTTGATGATTATCTTGATTCGCTGGCCTCACTGCTGTGTTGCGAAGCGGCTGATAGCTTTGAAAGTCTCTCCACTGCACGACCCGTGTCCTCCCGTGTTAGTCCTACGCACATCCCTTGATCGCCTCCAAGTCGCCTCGCATTATTCCTATCTCAAAACAAAATTGCACATCGTGCGACCTTTCGTGCTGTTTTTCATTTTTCAACCTTGCGACGTATTTTGGGGCGTGTTGCACCAAGTATAAGAAAAACTGCGCATCGTGCGCCATTTCCGTGTTAGAAAAGTTTTTAACCACCTTCTATATCAAGCTTCACGTTGGTCTGTTACGCACACGGACTTCAGCGCGTCCTCTGATTGCCTCGTCAACATCTAAGTTGTGTATTCCGGCAGCAAGAAAAAAAAAAAAAAAAAAGTGCAACGAGTTCTTCCGAATTTCGAGTTATTTGAGTTGAACCATTCCGCATCGGGCAACCTCTCCCACTCCCCCACTTCCCGCGATCCACTCCCATCGGTATCTTCATCTTCGTTCAATCTAAGGTATCGGACAAGCAAACGCGGTTGCCCCACGTGATCGGCCCAAACCGAGCGATTCAGGACTCGCCCGTGGAGAACCAAAAGTCCGGCTCAACAGTTCTGTGTGAATACACCTTAATATGTCTCAGAAATATTTCGAGGAATTTTAGTGAGGAAATGAAGGACTAGTTCCCAAAATGATGGGACCCCCAAATCCCGTCAATTCCGAAAGATTTGATAACTAGTCCTTCAGTTCTTCACTTTTATTCAATATTTAATTATAGGTGTGTTGGCATGGACACTTAGAACAACTCTGTTGAGGCGGATTTTCGGTTTCAGCCCCAGGGAAGATGGATTCTGCGAGAAAGCTCGGGAGCCTCCAAACAAGGAAATTGATCACGTGGGGCAACCGCGTTTGCCTGTCCGATACCTTGATTTCCCCTGTCTATAAGTAATTGACCGTCGTTTATTTTCGAACAGACAGGGACCACTAGGCAGACAGGCAGATGTTCGATATGCGATGTCGATCGCGATACTATTTGAGAATTCCAAGCGACCGAGTGAGCCAAAAACCGGAAAGTTCAAGTCGAGCCATAGCATTTGAGCAGGTCCAAGAGAGAGAGAGAGCAATCGCCATTTCAAACAAAAAGTCAACAGCGTCGTTCCGACAGAAGACAGAAGAAATCGCGCATTCATTCACCCCTCTTTATCACTGGCAGTTCATCCATCCAAATTGTAGTTCGTTCTTGATTAATCGCACCTCGCGCATCTCTCATCCATTCACCAAATCGTCATTCATCATGTTGTCGTGTCGTGTAATATCGTAACCAATCGTAACCAGTGTCAGTGTCTCGTCCCGGAAGTCGAAAAGAGGCGGAGCAAGTATCCAGGAATCAAGCATCCAGCCAATAGCGAAGGGTATAATGTAAAGTAGCGGGTAGTCGTCGGGTACGGGTAATGTATATACGAGCAATGAGCAACTGAATGAGTAGGAGATATGCGTGGGTGAGGTGAAGAACAAGAATGAATAATGCGTGAAGCGAGGAGGAAGAACAATGCGTGAGGTGAAGTGAATCCAAAATCCAGAATCCGAAAATGAATCCGCGTGCGAGAGAGATCAGAATGTGGGTAAATACGCGAGCACGCGAGCGTGGGGCCTCCGGGACGTGGGGCACAAGACTGGCACAAGTCCTAGGAGCCCGTGGGGCGTCGTGGGCGTCGTGGGGTAGCCCGTAGACGTCGTGAGAGGGAAGGGGGCGTCGTACACGCAGATTCGAGCGGAAGGAAGAGCCCGGGTTCGCGTTCCATATCTGCCGTATAACATTGTCATGGCGGTCCTCCGAGTATCACAGCGATGGACACCAAGTATGATATGTACCGACAGCCACGTCGTTCGATGCATGATTCAAAATAGCGAACAGTGGATCGGCAGCTGTTCGGTCGGCGCGGATATTCGAATCGGCGCCGGCGGACACAGTCCCCGGGTCCCGAGTGACGACGTGGTTGCTTGGGAACGCTGGAGTCGTCCTAGCCGACGGGGATGGCGACATTGGTGGTTACAACGACGACCCTGTGACCGTGAAGGGGTGCACGGGCGACGCGGGATGCAGGATGCGCTCGAATGGATGTAGTGCGCTGGCAGTGGGTAGGCACAAGGGATGGATGGCACGTCGCGTGCCTGCGCCGATCGGTGCCTGCCTGTTGCGGGGGGAGATATGGCGGCCGCAGGGGCGTCGCATAGGGACGCAATTAACGCACTACTGGCGTCGGGCGCGGTGGAATCGGCCGCGGGAGTCGAAGGAGAAGGGGGAGGCGGAAGGAGCGCATAGCAATGGGAAACACAGACACGATGATCGGCCGGCCAGTTCACACGAGCGCTAGCACATAACGCAGCAGCACCCGCCCGCGTCCTCCTCCTCGCCCGGCGGGCCCGCGCCGGGGGTGTCGTCGCCCTCGGCGGTGGTGTTGCCGCGCCGGCGCGTGGACTTTTTCTTCTTGAGCGCGTCCTCGGCGGGCGGGGCGTATGCGCGGATGGAGAGGTGCACGATTGTGGGCGGGGGCGGGGGCGCGGCCGGGTCGGGCGGGGACGGGGTGTGTGAGGGGAAGGCGAGCTCTGGCGTGTGACAGCAGGTTAGCCTTGAAAAAGGAAGAAGGGGAGGAGGGGAAGAAAGACTGACTGGTGAGGGTGTCCTCGTCCTGGAGTATCTTGCCGAGGTAGAGGATGCGGAGGTACGACGGCGCTGGAGGGCGCTCAGCCTGCCACTCTGCGTCTAGCAACGACGATCAGCTAAAAGAGAAAGGGGGCACGGGACAGCGCACCGCTTGGCCAGGCGTTCCAGACGAGCTCCTTGACGCGGCCGACTGTCGTGGCGGGGTCAAAGGCCATGGTGCGGCGGCGGCCGGAGACGAGGAGGAACGTGAGCGGGGTCTGGGGCGTCTGTGGCACGGGGGGCTCTGCGGGCTCCTCGACGGGCTGCTCGGTCGGGAGGTCGGGCACGGCGGGGACGGTGTCTGGATCCATGTCGTTCACGCGGGTTGTAGAGGAGCGTGCAGAGGCGCAGAGGAGTTGTTGTGATGGTGGGGAGAGGAGGGAAGGGGCTGCTGAATGCATAATTTGATGGCGCAGATCACACGAACACTCATTCGCTCAACTCTTCCTCTCTTCTTATATCGCCCGTCTAGCCGCTTTCTGACTGCCACAACCGCCTACGTAATCCCGACTCTGCCCCTTCTCGCAGGAGAGCTGATCCCATCAGTGACATCGCTCCCTTCCAGCCTCGACCTGCCACCGTCTAGTCCCTTCCATCTCCGACCCACTCCGTCAACATTACCCTCCCCAGCCCGTTTCCATCGCTCGCACCGACTGAACCCGCACGAGCTGACCAGTGCCGACAATGTCTGCCCGCGGTCTACCTTTGTCGCGCCCGCTCCATCCCGTTTTGTCCCGAAGCCCGTTCTGCCGTACGCGTACGCGGACCTTCGCGTGCCTTCGGTCCTTCCCTCTTCCCTCTTCCAACCCCTTCCCCGAGGCCGAGGCTACCACCACCCTCGGGTGGTAGCGGTCAGAATTCAATTCGTAAACCCGTAACACCCCGCTCCACCGCCTCCAACGCTCTCCAAAATACTCTCGCCCGGTGACTTGACTTTGGGGCCAAGTATTTAAACTTACTGCCGCTACATGGAGCATTCCCACGCGTGCCGCGCAGACTCTCCAAACAAAATGATGCATGTTCAGATTTACGCGCTTGCTAAGGCTTCCACTCGCCAAAACCACTCACCTGAACACCTCTAACTATTGCGCCCGCCCGCCCCGGATCCGCGGATCCGCGCGCATACATAGTACACCTCGGCATCACCCGAATATTTATATCACGACGAATATAATCCAACACTCCACGGTTGCATTCCAATTTTCACTCCTCCTTCCCATCTTCCAACTCCCGACACCACCCGACGTTGCTCGTTTCCTCCCAACGATACGACCTGGCCCAGAAGTCGGAGCCGAGACTGTGTCCATGATGTGCCGTATATACTCGCCCTCGCCTAGCCGCTTCGATGTCGACGCACACGACCCACCGTCTAACTTGGAATCGGGACCGCGTGTCTCCGTTTCGTGCCCCATTTCTCTTCCCCTCCTTCTGTCACAGTTATGTGTCCTGTTTCCTATGCTTGTCGATCTCAGCGCTCGACAAACAGCATACCCTGCCGGACTTCACAATCCCTTCCTCGCTAGCCGACGTTTTCCGGTCGGTTGGGTACGGTATGTACTCCCACCTTCCCTCATGATTCATCCACTAATTCAGCTTCAACCATCCGTCATTCCTACTCACTATTCATGCCATAACCCATAACCAAGTGCTTGCCTTTCTTAGTCTACAACATCGGCTCCGACCAGCTGAGCGTCCTCGAGGCCTTCAACGCTTCGTCGCCTGTCAGACAGCCTTAGCCAACCAATGTGTCGTGCCTTACCTCGTTCTTCGTCTTTCTTCGTTCTCTCTGTCGTGCCGTACGCCTACACCGCTTACCCCCACCGCCTATCTGCCCACGCGTCTGCCCGAGGTCGTAGAGGCTGACTGAAGCTCAGCGCTCAGTTTTCAGTTTTCAAGACTGGTTCAAAAATAACGTAAGCTCTTGCTTGTTTTATGTCTCAATTTCTTCCCATATCAGTTGTCATTTCGCCTTGTCTTGTCATTTCTATTCACCGCCCTAACTCCTCTTATCCTACTTACTTGGCTGCCTACCTTCGACATCGGTTCCCCGGATTTTCTCGGCTCCAAATCAACGCCGACGTCTCGTGCCCTCACTTCGATCTCCCTCACTTCGACTCCAACATGCTTTCTTATTCAACGCGTCTGCGACAACGTGGTTGAGCTGCATACGCTTTTCGGAGCCCTTCTCTAGGCTTGGGTTGACGCACTCTGCTTTCCGTTTTGCATCCTCGACTGTTTTATTCGCCTCGACAAACAAGAACGAAAACAATTCGGCCCATTTTTCGAATTTCCTGGTCTGCTTCGCATGTCGGATGGGGGACAAGCAGGCGAGTCGGCCCCGGCCCCGGTATGTACATACCGCATATCAGAGTTCATTGCGGCCCCTTGCGTTTACGACGCCATGAATCAGAATAGCGATGCATGATGCGCATTTCGCCCCTTCGCCCCCTTCGCCCCTCTCCTCCCCTCTCTCTCCTGGATGTACCTGGATTTGCCACTGCGTTTTCCCCTGTACGCTACGGTTATCCCAGCTGGTAATGCCACGTGCTGCTCTGCCGTACGCCGCCTAACGAAGTCTTGGGGCCTGAACGCTAGATGCTGAAGCGACTCGAAGCGATCCGAGTTCCGTGAAGTTCCGCGAGTGCGAGCCGCTGGCCTATTCACTCACCACTCTGCTCAGCCCCTTCGGAATTCCTTTGCTTGATGAATCCAAAAGCCAATAGTGCTATGCCCGTCGATCTCGGCGTACACATCCGTCTCTCTATCTTCTGGAGAAAAAAATTTGCTGTTCTCCAGTGTCGATTGCCTTCATTCCCCCGCTGTGCCTGGCCTAACCCTTGACTGCGTTCTCCCTGTCCTGCCGTACACCGCCTAATTGCCACGCGTCCGACTCCTGGACGCTGAAGCGAGCGAGGCGTGTTCCGTGAAGTTCTGTCTTGTCTGGCGGTCACGGACGTGATCTTAGGCGAGGTGCATACTCTGTTTTTATTGTCTTTTAATTCTTCATTCTACCCAGATGAGCAGACAGGAAACAGGAGGCCGAATTTGTGGTGTTGGACTCGTCCGAGCCTTGTCAATTGGTCTTTGAACTAGAACGCAAATGAATGTCTCACGTCTGCCCTGTCTGTCCTCGGTTACTTTCTGCTGACGAGGGGCTTGTGCCCTCGTGGCTTGTGGGTTTTCTCGACCTCCTTGGCCGGCCGCGTCCTGCAATCCAATCTGTGTCCGGATTCGTTCATAGTCACTTCGCCTCTGTCTGCGAAGTTTACCCATATCCAGTTCTATCGATTGGTTTGGAAGCCCTGAACATTCGTTGTCTATCTAGGATGCACTTTTCCGGCACCGTTATTCCAACTCAACTTGGTCCGAATGCTCGAGCGCTTACTCTATTTCTCACAATCTGCAAATCTCCTCCCGCTTCCTTTCGCCTCGCCCCACTCTCCAGGTGTTCAGGGCTGCCCGTAAAAGAACGAGTTCTTACGAACAGTTGGCTCTGGATCGGAGAATCGAATATTCCCACGGTTGATTTCACATATCCGGGAACAAGGTCGTTCTGGATCCGAGCTTCTGCTATCCTCTTTAAGTTCCGTCGATCTGCTGTAACAGTACATAAGCAGCTGCTTCAAACTGTGGATCTTGGTCTGGCACACAACACAGGCGGGCAGGCGGGCTGTTACATGGATGCACTGATTAGAGTTCGCCGTTCGAACGATCAAGACCGCAGCAGGGCGGTTCGACTCTTAAGGAGTACAATATAACCGTGAACGCCTAAGCACAGGGCGTCGTCGACACCGACGTGGGTGCGTTGTCATTGATACCATCCCGACAACGCAATCCCTCACCTTGCGGATAGTTGGAAACGAGCTAGACAAAGATCACGGCCGGGGATTCGCTCTCAAGAGGGTGCGTTGGGTGCGGCCCTCTACAACCGAATCATACCTAATTATTATATGCAACTGCTCAAGATCTCGGATGTTCGAACGGGACAGCCTGACGATGTCGCTGCGGTCGTTTCTTTCCTGATTCCCACCTTATCACCGGTCAGCGCGGCTCTCTCTCTAATTCCTTGGTAGTAACTGACACACATTACAGGCCAGACAATCTGCGTGGATGATAAGGTGCATTTCGCTTGATGAATAAAAAAGGTTGTTGCCTCAAAAGCCACAATTCTGGAACCAAAAATCTGCAAAATATCAGCGCATGAAAGGTCGCGGGGTGGGGAACAAAGATGGTGGTATTGTATGCTGCCAGAACGCCCATTTCAAACACAATAGAGTGCTCAGGGTCATCAGAAGCCGGCGAATAAAATCGAATACATGTGGGTCCCCTTGAAAGCCGCCGCCTGCATTTCTACACCTTGTTTCCCAGTCTGACATCGCCGTTTAGTTCGCTTGAGACGAAAAGTCATTCAGGGTTGTTCTGAGGTTCAAGTTGCGTTGATGTTGCTATTTTCAGGCTCGATAAGTTTTGGGCGCTGGAGCCGTCGAAACGAAGCCGGCCAATGCGGAAAGTATCACGTTGGTGGGGTGCCCGTATATTTGGTGGTAGACTGGGCTGCCGGTGGCGCAGCAGAACGAACAAAGCGGGAACTAACAAAGCGGGAACAGAAATACGCGGATCGTAGTATTGGAGCATCAACCAGCGGCGCCGGTGATTACGGGACCCACTTGTGCAGCTCCAGGTACTTAATCACCGTGCATAATGCCCGCCCCAACACCTTTCTGCTCTCACCAAGAATGCTTCCTCCAGCTTTCGCATTCCTGAACTCCCTGCCGGCTCCTCCGGACTGTAACGTTGCTGAAATCAAGGGCAATCTGTCCGACGAAGAGAAGCTGGTGAACGCTAAAGGATTCTGGCACTTGCTCTCAACTGCGGAGTTTGCCAAGGACATAGGCAAGCGACTGAGGATAGCGTCGATAAATTTCGACGACGAGACTCGCCAGTGCGAGCTTGTGCTCGAGATTGGAGTTGCCAAAGGTGCGAATGATTCACGTAGCGGGATAATCGTACTCATGGAGGTCTATATTGCCATAGACATGGGAAACTTCCTAGGAGTACTCCACGGTGCATGCATAACTTTTATGGCTGACATGTAGGTCCCTTGCTCATTTTGCGACAACTTTGCTCAGCGAGTTGACTACGAACCAGATGCTGCGCTGGAAGCATCATCATGCTTGGTGCTGAAACTGGCGTAGACGCACGCGTTCTTACGCGATCCATGGAGCTTACCTTTGCTCATCCCGCGTTCATGTATGTGGCCTTCATGCGAGCTGCCAAATACTTGTGGATCTTCATGACCTTGCAGTGGAGACACCCTCGAGATCATCTCGACGTCGAATGATCTGCAGCTTGCGCGTTGTGAGGTATGTGCAGATTTCGCTTGAATTTCAGCTCTTCCCGATCAACATTCATACAAGATTCGGAACAAGAAGAGCGGGAAGATATGCGCCACAGCAGTCCAATCGCTTGCAAAGGCGGGAAAATCAAAATTGTGACCGATATACTCTACTTGATTTGTGTTCCCGTTGCATTTGAGGATGCAGCGTTGCATGGGGGAGAGTTATAAGCAGGATAATTCTCGGATGATATCTAGGATATAATAACCTGGTTGCGCAACAGCCATATGAGCCATCTGCCGTTCGCAAATTTTTGCCATATGGCTCGGATAAAAGACTTTCTTTTGCTTGTAAAATCATGACTGCAGGTCAATGAGCCTTGTACAATCCCTGGGTGTAGTCAAATCGGCGTGAAATTTATGAGAAAGACCGGACCGCGCCTGTGATCGAAGATATCGCAATTGTATCGCAGAGTTGAGACTCTCTGACCGTCAAACCTCATCCTGCCAGTAAATGCGAGTGACTGCATGAAGCTAACATCATTTTTAAGGCTCTTTGAATTTCGTTCACCGGGTTTTACAAAGCCATTAGCCATATGGTGCGCACATCAAAAAAGCCATGGCCATGGCCACACTGTGAAAAGTAATTGTTATGAATTTAACACAATACTTCGGAATTTCAAGATTCATGATGGTTCGTCGTGATACCTGTCTTGACTTTCATGATGCCTTTCACGACGCTCAGATTGGGATTTTTTGGCCAAGTTCTGCGTCCCGAAATTCGGCATGTTTCGTCGTGAATTTTCGTCGTGAATTTTGGCCGAGCCACTGGCAGCCGGAACGATGATGTCATCGCTCCACAGCTCGAACAGCCGAGTGGACCCATCCCTCTTACCACCACCATCTCCCATCCCGAATACTTCCCTCGCTGTCTTCGTCCCCATCGTCCTCGTCGTCGTCGCCGGCATCACTAGCGGACCATCAAGAGCAACTTATCAACGCCATGTCGCAGCTCGCAGCTCGCAGCGCGCACGCCACGAGCTCGCTTGAATAGGCTTGTATCTCTGAGCGCGGAAGAGACGTCACCCACCTTCACCTCGCAACATTGCCAGAGCCTTAGTGCGGCACTAGGCCCCAGTGCAGTTATATGGCCCGATGGTGCGTTGACCTACACACTGACCGCAAACCTGGCTAACAAACTCTTGTTGACAAACTAGTGGGCAACAGCATCATCGTCTCGTCTTTTCGGGGAATGATCGGTGCGCCGGCCTTTTCTTTTCACATCACACTTGAGCCTCCCGATGTAGTGTCTCGAAATTATGTGCATTCTCGAAATTATGTGCATGGTATCATTGGTATATTCAACATTTCCCCGAACTTACTGTGATTATTAATCACAGTTGGCATTGTTCCCTGTCGAAGCACTCTGGGTGGAGCTGTGTGTAGTGTACCCAAAATGTCGGGATTTTAGCTGTAAAGATGTTGTCGCCCTTGAATTCATAACGATGTGACTTTATTTCGCGATGTTTCGTGAGGAATCTGCCAGCCAGGCTGAACCTGCAGGCAGCCGCGGAAATGTGCGACATTCGGGACAAAAGGTAGTGAATACATGGCGATACGTCGTGAAAAAAACATCAGGACATGTACCTATATTCGTGCCGAAGTTCAAAACGGGTGTTCATGATGTTTTGTCAATGATTCATGTTGAACAATGAGGAATTTCAGGACAAGCTATGATGAATTTCAAGGCTCAACATCGTGAAACACATAAGGAAATTCATGATGTTTCCTTCGCACAGTCACCGCCTGCGTTCCAACGCCTTGTGTGTCGCAATCTAACGTCGCCGTTTAGTTCGCTTGAGACAAAAAGTCATTCAGGGTTGTTCTGACGTTCAAGTTGCGCTGATGTTACTATTTTCAGTTTCAGGCTCGGGTGATGTCGACAATTTTTGAGCTGAGCGCACTGAAGCCGGGGAGACAAAGCCCCCAAGGCGGAAAGTATCAGGTCGGTGGGGCGTCCTTATATATGGTAGACAGAGCTGCCGGTGGCGCAGCAGAATTAACAAAGCGGGAACTAACACAGCGGGAACTAACACAGCGGGAACTAACACAGCGGGAACTAACACAGCGGGAACTCACACAGCGGGAACTAACAAAGCGGGAACAGAAATAAGCGGATCGTAGTATTGGAGCATCCACCAGCAACGCCGATGATTGCAGGACCCACTTGTGCAGCTCTAGGTACTTAATCACCGTGCATAGTGCCCGCCCCAACACCTTTCTGCTCCTACCAAGAATGCTTCCTCCAGCTTTCGAATTCCTGAACTCCCTGCCGGCTCCTCCGAATTTGAACGTTGCTGAAATCAAGGGCAATCTGTCCGACGAAGAGAAGCTGTTCAACGCCAAAGGATTCTGGCACTTGCCCTCCACCGCGGAGTTTGCTAAGGACATAGCCAAGCGACTGAGGATAGCGTCGATAAATTTCGACGACGAGACTCGGCAGTGCGAGCTTGTGCTCGAGATTGAGGTTGCCAAAGGTGCGAATAATTCACGTTGCGGGATCCTCGTGCTCATGAAAGTCTATGTTACTATAGACATGGGAAACTTCCTAGGGGTACTCCATGGTGCATGCATAACTTTTATGGCTGACATGTAGGTCCCCTCTTATTTTGCGGCAACTTTTCTCAGCGGCCCGTTAACCACACACCAGATGCTGCGCTGGAAACATTATCATGCTTGGTGCTGAAACTGGCGTAGACGCACGCGTTCTTACGCGATCCATGGAGCTTACCTTTGCTCATCCCGCGTTCATGTATGTGGCCTTCATGCGAGCTGCCAAATACTTGTGGATCTTCATGACCTTGCAGTGGAGACACCCTCGAGATCATCTCGACGTCGAATGATCTGCAGCTTGCGCGTTGTGAGGTATGTGCAGATTTCGCTTGAATTTCAGCTCTTCCCGATCAACACCCATTCAAGATTCGGAACAAGAAGAGTGGGAAGATATGCGCCACAGCGGTCCAATCGCTTGCAAAGGCGGGAAAATCAAAATTGTAACCGGTATACTCTCAGTACCTGGTGTTCCCGTTGCATTTGAGGATGTAGGGTCTTTTAGAGGCAGAATAATTTCCCGGATGATATCTAGGTTATAATTGCACGGACCTACAACATGTGAGGGGGGAAGCACGGAACTGTTGTAGTATCTACTCACGAGATCCCAAAGCGGGCCTCACATACCCACTCTTTGTATGCGTCCTCCGTAACTGCAGCGAAATGCAGGGAAATTCAAGTGTCAAGCACAGTCGACTTGTGTTACGTGTGCATTCCCACGGTTCAATTTTCAAACAGGGTGGGATACAAGCCCGATATTCTCATGCATTGGAGTGTGTCTGCTCACGGATCCCAGCCTCAATTCTTAACCGAATGAAGAGGTCTGAATCCCGAGAAAATGATTCACAAACAGAATTTATTCTGTTTTGTGCTTAGGGTACCGAAAATGTCCGGACACTTTGGCTTATATAATCGCCGAATGAAGAAGTTTGCATGTGACACGGAAATCGTCATGAGCCTCCACACAATTTCTACTTGGTTTGCAGCTCCGTCGCTCAAAACATGGCATGATCTCACAAAGCTCCTTTCTGAACCCAACCAAAACCGACCCCCAGCGAATCCGAAATGACAGCATATTAATATTTTACAGCATATCCAAGAGAATGGCATGTGGTTCAAGTTGCTAATGCTTGGCTCGGTTGGAGGTCAGTGCTGGGCTACGAACACCGAACTTGAATGGGGACTGTGTTTGGGAAGGTAGAGTAAGCCTAACCAAGCCTCTGAACAGTCACGTTCAGATTTGGTTCGCTGTTCAAGTATTTTGAACCTTGGCTCACTCAGGCTCGGGCATCTCGGGGATGTGAATTTCTCTGTGGGAGGGCCATTCAAGTCCCTAGACCACAATTCAATACTTTATATCCGGATGTAGTGTCTACCTCGCGGTACATAGCTGAATCAGGCACGTAAACCAATAAATATGCAATGAAATTAGCTGCTTCCACCGTAATTCATGTGCTTGTATCTCAACAAGTCCCGCCCTTTCCCTCGCTGTTTGTGACCCGCCGCTTGCCGGCTTACCCCAATCATGACATGGACTCGATCGCGATCGGCTCGTTAGGGATTGATTACGTGTGCTTGTCAGCCTCACTTCCTACTTGTCTTAGACTCTTTCGCTCGCACATGTGTTTGTGCTACATCGTTCCCATCGACACCAGCCCGACTTCCTGCGATCCTCCCGCTCATCGCACCGCGCTGGGCCGCGTCGGCTATCGCCTCAAGCGATTCTTCTCCATCTACTGGATTTCAGTTGTGCCCCACGGCCTGGGGTTCGGTATATTCCCCCGCACCACTAACAACAATGTGCAGAGCTCGGACACGGCATCGTCATATATCCATAATGCGCTCCTCCACCCGGGCGAGTGCTCCGCTTTCGTCGTCGAGGCACTCGTGCTGGACCAGCGCCCGAAGCATTCAGCTGCCGAAGAGGCTGGCAACAACCACAGAGACGCGTGTGATGAAACGTTCCTGGTCTGCCACTTGCGACATCCTGAGGCGCCACAAGCGTGGATATCGCTGCACATAGAGCACTCGGGGGGGACGGTGTCAATGTGGGAGTCGGCGCAGTTCGTCTCCTTAGAAGCGCCACCCCAGCTGCTCCTGACGGTGTTGACAACGTACGAGCACGCGCGGCTCATCGGCGAGACCTATAGCGTGTGCCGCATCCTGGAATTTCAAGTGCCAGTGCGAGAGGGGCCCGCCAGGGCCCGCCTGCGTGCGCCGAAGATCATGGACGTCCTTGTCCTTGTGGAACTCGTCAACAAGCACAGTCCGCCCAGCGAGAAGGACTTGACCACTGATCACAACGACCGCAGCGTGTGTCCCGCGACACTTATGTACGCTGCCCTGGAGAGATTATGTGACGCAGAATCGAGGGACGTGTTGGCGACCAAAGGGGCCGCGGCACGCTCGTTGTTCAACAATAACTCGGCCTGCGAATTCTACGAACACAAAGTCAGTACGGTCGTGGACGGATTCTCCTCTGCGCGAGATGAGTTGCAAAGGAAGGAAGATCAAGTGCATCTTTGTGGTCTGACTCTGCATGCATAATACAGTGTCGCTCACAAAGCTACGTAGCGTCCGCGCCGGGTTCTGCGGTCTCCTTGCTCTGCCGCCGATTTGGAGGAAGCATACACCACCCTGGGAACTCCATCAGAAGTCAAGGCCGCTGCGAAGGTCGCGAGAGCTGAGATCAAAGAACTCCGAGAACACACAGTTCAGCTAGAAGAACACATAGCCCAGCTAGAAGAACACGTAGCCCAGCTAGAAGAGCAGCAATTTCGGCACGAAGACAAGTATGCCCGGCAGATGGTTATGGTAAAAGAGCTTGAGAAGGTCAGTGATTCCAATTACAGCACGGGCGAAACAACGAACACTGAAATACCTTTGACGGCTAGCGCATTGTCTTGGCCTTGGTTACTCGGTGGCAGCGCGATAAGTGTATTGGCGCAGTACAGCAGCAATGACCGCCGACCAGTGGTTGAATTATTTTTTTTGCTTCCGAGTCCCTGTGCCCTTTATCGTGTCCCCTTTAAACACTGTACACCTCCGAGTCACGGATTCTTCAAAAAAAAATTGATTGCCAGATAACGTTCCAGCTTCCAGTTCGGTGACCAGGCCATCCCTGAGAATGTTTCGGTCCGAATCAAGGCCCGCCGGGGGTGAGAAAACGGCCGAACTTTAACCAGTGGAATATTTTGACCTATCCTGACCAGTCCTGAGTCTGGCTCATCTATCCTGACAGGCTGCTCGAATGAACCAGATACATTTCTTGACAGGATGCATGTTGTGCCAAATCACTTGGCAAGGAATCAGATTATTGGCGCTATCTCCATTTGGACCACAATGTTCAAAGTTCAAGTTGCGCCATGCGTTGAATGCAACGGCAAGGGGGCATTTCGTGTTCCAAACGCAAACATTTATCGTTCAGCTTTGATTCAAAAATGCAACCACTGAGGTCGGCCGAGCTACTGAACCATAAAACGAACCACATTCACATTTTCTAATCGTTTATCTATTGTTTGATTGAATTGTGACTTCACCCAGACGCGGGGCGCCGAAAATTCCCGAGTTTGGCCTGTGCTAGGGCTCGGGCACCGCTCGGTGCTTGGTTCGGGGTCGGGGTCGGGCTTGAAACCCGACCCGTGCATCACTAATAGGAGCCTTTTTGGTAACAGTGTTGCAAAGGACTCGGACAGGGAATGGACTCGGATAATTACCAGTTTGCATGTTCCTATGGTGTCCGGCGATCGTGCTACTCCAAAAGTACTAACCTTCCTGCGGCATAGTGCTTGCACTAAGCAATCACCGTGTTCTACCAGTCGTCCGCGTTTCGATGAGTACTATCGTCCCGAATCTCTCGTTACCCCGATCCTAGACCATGTTTCAACCTGAAGAAGTCGTGTCAGCACGTAGGTTCTCCGGCCGGGGGCGGTGAACATCAGTAAGAGCAGAACTCACTTTTAGGCTTGCAACCCATTGGTTCACATATGCTGACTCGGAAGAAACAGAAATGAGGCTAAATATGTAGCAGAAAAAAAAATCTCAACTCATCATTTTTCCCTGGTTTAATTATCGCCTAGTCAGCCTCGTCAGCTGCCGGTACTACAGAGACTTGCACAAGCACGGGTAGGAAAAAGAAAGGGTGCCGATTGGATACACTCCGAGTGTTTGCGGATGCCGTGGATCTCGCAAGTTCAAACCGCTGATCTCGCAAGCCTACACTGCGCAAAGACCAAAGAGAGAACATGCCAGCATAGCTAGAGAGTCCCGGATCTCACAAGGGATACCAACGGGGGTTTCGCCGAAGTGAAATGTTCCACAGGATGGCTCATACAATGAACGCCGTAGTCGCTCTAAGATGGACGCTCTGAGGGATGCAACCTCGTGCCTCGTTCGTTATTATGTTGACGCCGTTGCCGAGAAGGGATTGTCCGGCGGAGTGCACTGGCCGAGTCCTTTTATCTTTTCCGATGTGTCCGACGCGGCCGTGTTGAATATGTGCTAACGCGTAGTAGACTTGAGGTAGATTCAAGGTAGATTAGTTGATAAGGGCATTATAAATAGCGGCTGAATGATTCATCAGATGGCTTCGAGCCATATAAGTATACCAAGTTCACGTATGTTTTTCGACAGCCGGAATATTCTCCACCATTCTGCCCGCCAATCTGCCATTCAACCGACCTTAATTGCTACAAAATTCTAACTCTGCCCCTACACCGCACCATGGCCCCCACCACAGTCGATTTGACGTTGTTCGCAGGACAAGGAACTTCGGGGCTGACTACTGCCCGCACACAGGCACTCCAGGATGCGTGTTCAGCTTCCGGCGCGACTCTCTTGTCTGCCTGCCACGGAATTTTCCACGCCGAACTTTCGTCACTCTCTCCAGAACAGTTAGGCGGCCTCTGTGGTGTCAATCTCCAGGACTTCGAAAATCCAGAGTCCATAATCGAAGTGCCCCCGGTCCGATATCGAAACAACCCCATCGTCTCGTGGGCTTCATTCTTGAGTCAGGCATTGCGGTATCTGGCCTATGTGGAGGGAAAGGGTGTCGCCGACGCGTCGTTGACACCCTTTTCGGACGTTCTGAAGCAGAGTGACGGTATTCTGGGATTTTCAGCCGGTGTCGTGATCGCCTGTGTTGTCGCGTCGTCCTCTGACCTAGCCAGCTACATATCCCACGCAGCACAAGCATACCGTCTCGTTCTCTGGATAGGGATTCACATGCAAATCTACCGCACCACCGTCATCGATTCAGCGGACACGGCCATCCACGATGATTCTCCCTGGGGAATTGTTATCATGGGTATTTCCAAAGATGAAGCGGAAAGCAGGATAAAAGCCTTCGAAACTGTAAGCTGTTCGTTTTCTGTTACCGATGCTTGTGAGCTGATCCTGGTGCAGCACTCCAAACCGTTGTACATAACCACGGTCCTAGATAGCACCTGTGTCACGGTGTCCGGGCGGCCGGATGTGGTCGCAGAGTTTGCTTCAACGTTGCCCTCAGGATACGATGTGCACCAGACTACGCTTGATACTCTGTACCACTATCCTGTGCACGCCAACGATGTGCGCCAACAAGTAATCAAAGACATCGCGCGGCGCGGAATCAAATTTCCCGACTTCCAGGATCTCAGGGCTCCCCTTCGGAGCACGTATACCGGGGAGGTCTTGAATGGAGGAGGAAGTCTTGTTGAGCTCGTGGTGGACATGATTGTGACCCAACCAGGCAATTGGGACGTTGTGGTGGATAAACTCGTCCAGGCAGCCCCGAATGAAGTCTCCGTCAATATTCTAAATTTCGGACCAGGACGGGCGCCACTAAAGGCTTTGGAGCGCGCATTTGGGGGACGCGTCTCAAGTCGCGATGCGCAGCGTGGCGAGCACGTGGTCGCGAAGCAGGAACCAATAGCTATCGTGGGAATGTCGGTTAACCTGCCCGGCGCGCCAAATCTGGCCAAGCTCTGGGAAATCCTTGAGAATGGCAGACGCACCCTCGCCTCCCCCACTCTGACATTTCCATAAAAGGCATATCTCATCAGCACGTGCTGCACGTGCTTACAAGCTAAGCCAAACAACACGGCGACACATCATCAACAAGTTCAACACTTCCTCACTCACATGGAATCCTCTCAGGAACAGTCGCCGCCTCCGACCGCCACCAAAAAATGTGGGAAAGACGGGTGTTCTCGCAGAATTCCCATAGACTTTCGCTGGGCTCACTGCGACGACTGCCGAGCCCGAAATCGTGGCAGTCAAAGAGGCACTAGGAGCCGAAAGGCCACGGCGAAAGATGCCAACAGTACCACGTCCAAGAAGCGAAGAAGGGCCTCCGTTGGCAGCGCCGATGGCAGACCTGCTACCCGGCCCCGGAAAGACCACTCAGAAGACGCCAGTTCCGATGGCCGAGGTCATGCCGGTGAAGAACACTCAGACGACGACATGTGTGGGAACGAGGATGAGAATCAGGTAAGTACCTAAAATTGTTTGTTCGCCTTGTTCTTTACACGGTAGTAGAATACAGAGGCAGAGGCCTTTTCCGATGCCGAAAGCTTCTGTGACGCACTGAGAGCCGAATTCAAGGCCGGCAAAGCTGTGAATTTTCACGGCACGTACCCTGTCCCCGCCGATCCCCTTGTATCCCCCAAGCAGCGTGTTCAGATGGCCGCTGCAGAGATCTGGAAGATTAGTGGCTACCGATTTACGTGAGTAAATATTTCGATGTCTTGAATCTGACACTGACCGGCTGTAGCGTTAAAGATCATAAGAAGACCAAAACCGGGCATCGAACCCGCTTCTACTGTAGTCAGGATGAGGCACGCAAGAAGAAATCAAAAGCCTCACAAGATCCCGACATTCGTAATCGCGACAATGTCGGCATGAAGAGGTATCCCTGCGCGAGCAAGCTATCCATCAACTGCAGAGCGCGGAAGGAAGACGGAGAACTCACAGTGACAGTCCAGCTCAAGCATGCCGCGAAGCATGTCAATTACACGGACGTCTCGATGCCCGCGGAAGCTCTGGAAATGATACGCGAAAACGTCGAGTGGCTTACACCTGTCGCAATGGTCACCAAAGTCCAGGCGGCCTTCCCTCAAGTTACGGCGACCCAGATCCACAGGGCATGGATGGAGATGAGCGAAGTCTTCTGGCGTTTCGAGGACGAGCAGCTCCCATCGACGAAGAAGCTTCTCCATCAACATAAAGACGATGTCGATGTTTTCGAGCCGCAAGATGTGCCCGAAGGCGTCGAGATGCTCTGTTGGGGGATGAAGAAGATTGCCGAACCACTGAGAGGCAAGGTCGTAGAGATCGGTGTCGACGCGACATGTAAGTGAATGTCCTAATTAGGAAATCGAAGACTCACAATGGCGATAGACAATACAAACTCGAAGCACCTTGAGCTGTATAGTATCATGGGAGAACACGATGGGGCCGGCTTCCCGTTGTCGTACCTGCTCCTGTCGACCGCTACATCAATTGATCAAGGAAAGCGGACGAAGGCACTTACGGCGTGGGCGAAATGTCTTCGTGACGCGTACGGCGTAGAAGCTGAATTCAGTCACGTCGATAAGGATATGGCGGAGATTGGCATGCTGAAGGACGTCTGGAACACAAAGATCAGCCTCTGCTGGTGGCACCTGCGCCGTGCAGTACGCACCCGACTCGCCAGCGCAAACCTCAACACCGATTCTCGGGAACAAAAACTCACCCTCGTTTGAAGAAAGCAACTGCAGGGCCGGCTGCCGGTAACTAAACCGGGCCGTGGTCGCGACCACGCCGTATGATCCCGGCCGCGCACACGCCGAGTTCTCCTTCATCGACACCACATTCGTTCCCATGGGGCAGGCCGACGCAACGGAGTACGAAGGGGGCGATCCGGACAGCATCACGCCTGTCGTCCCGGCCTCACAGCAGCCTCGCACCTTCACGGCCGCGAATGGGCTGCGCATCACGATCCCAGCACGCCAGCCCCTTGCTTCCGCTACCGCGACACGCCAGCCTCTGGCTGCCGTTGGCAGCAACACAGGGCCCGCGAGCGATGGGATGGATGGCATCGTGCAGGAGGACGTCGAGGATGCACCGATCGCGACTGGTGCAGCGGCTCCCCGTGTTCCCCCGAGTCGATTCGCAGGCAGGCAGGGCAAGGAGAACGAGCCATCTGGGGCTCCGGTAGGAACCCAGACACGAGGTGGACGCACTACGAAGCCGCCTCGAAACCCGGACGCTGCAGACCCTGAGACTCTGCGTCACGCGATGAATGCTCGGGTTTCAGGAGCAACAGCACCAAAGGAGACTGCTCCGAAGCCAGCGAAACGAAAGGCGAAGGATGCAGCTGCAACGGAGTCGGGTGAGGAGGAGGAGGAGGAGGAGGAGGAGGAGGAGGAGGAGGAGAAGATATCACGACGCACCTTTTGTCCAGCGGCATACCGTGAGCCCATCCTGAGCATGATGGAGAAGCACTACTGTGCTCATCCACTGCTCCCCGGGTACGCGCACCCGAGCGTCGAAGGGATCAAGCGCTGGGCAGTGATGCAAATGTATCGGTTCTGTTTCGAGCACGGGTTGAGAGAGGTGTGGGCATACCTGTGGGAGAACTGGTACAGGAAATCGCGCTGGGAGCTTTGGGCGCGCTCTACGCATCCGGAAATACCAGTATTGAAGACGACCATGATTCTGGAAAGCCAGTGAGTAGCTACATCACATACGAAGGTATTCACTCACAGTATACGCAGCTGGCGCCGCATCAAACAAGACTTCCTTCACCACTTCCACATGCCGCGTTGCGATTTGCTGGCATGGATCTTGATCGTCAAATTAGCACCGACTTATTATCGCAAACTCGACCGACTACTCACCCTCGACCGACTACTCACCGAGACTGGGCGGTACCGTGAGCTCCCGTGCTGGCGGAAAGACTTCAAGCGCGTGTGGAGGTATCTTGAAAAGAAGCCTATAACGCTCCCGGTGAATCCAGCCTACAAGACGAACGCGAAGAAGATGATATGCACCTGTCCCTCCCTGCCCACCTCACGCTTCCTTCTTTGCAAACACGTCGTGCAGGGTGTGGAGCGGGTCCCACCTGTGTTCTTCTTGGAGGTGAAGCGCCAACGGACGGCACCGTTCTGGGTCCACCCATTGTTGCGGCCATTGTCGGGCGATGATTCCACACAAGACGGTTTATCTGCGGATGTCAGTACAACGCGCATGGACACGGCTGCAGAAGCGGTACCGGATTGGGACTGCGAGGAGGACGACGACGACGATGTGGTCGACACACACAAGCCGGAAGACGAGGGGCTGACATTTGTGGAGGCGATGGACGAGGAGATCGATGTGATACTTGAGTTTGCCAAGGGACTCAAGTATCAACGACAGTTCCGTGACCAGCGCATGCTCCAAGCGTTGCAGCGTGAGGGAGCATCGTTCTTGCGACTGGCGAGGGCGTGCTTGGGGAAAGAGAGGAGGCTGAAGTCGACACGTACCACGACACCTTCGACGTGGGACAAATCAGCCGGCAGTGCCATGTATTACCGCGCTAGGCCCGCGCCGTCCGATGACACGCCGCGGTGAACGGAAACAAAGGGAAAGTAGTCGGATTTCTCTTCATGGCGGACATGGGCTACATACACGGACAACTTAGTACTGGGACCGTTAGCGATATCTTATCTTATTTGTAAGCATTACCTTTTTTGGAATGTCAGAGTGGGGGAGGCGAAGGGGGGTTAGAATGGCATCAACACGATTTCAGAGGTCAGTCTTTTAGCTCATCTGGGACGCCAATTGACCAGTTTTCTCCGCAGATTCCAGAGCACCGGTTCAAAGTTTCGGATTTCGATGGCACGAATCCCAAGCGCCACTTGAAGGCGCAGACTGGCAATTTCCTGGACAATGTGGATGAGTTCGACAACGTATTCTTCAAGATCAGCCCGCGGGAGGCAAAGAACATGGACCCGCAGCAGCGTCTCTTGCTTCACACCGCGTATGAGGCTCTCGAGGACTCGGGATATGTTCCAAACGTGACGCCGAGCTTCAACCCGGACCGTTTTGGATGCTACATTGGCGTGGCCTCGGGAGACTACGTTCTGAACCTTAGAGAAGAGATTGATGTTTATTATACACCCAGTGAGCCTCTTTCATCCCGGATTGACTCGGATTTTTACCAGACCACAGGCACTGTTAGAGGGTTCCATAGCGGACGGGTTTCTTTCGCGATGCAGCTGAGCGGACCGTCTGTCGTGGTCGACACGACATGCTCATCATCGAATGTTGCGATCTACCAGGGGGCTCGGGCCCTTATGACTGGCGACTGTGACGCCGTGTTGGTAGGCGGTGTGAATGCCATTACAAGCCCCGACGTATGTTCCAATTTGATCTTGCGCATTTTTTTCTCTGATCAGACTGTCTTCAGGCATCTATCGGCCTTGACCGTGGCCACTTTCTCAGTCCAACGGGACAATGCAAGTCCTTCGACGCTTCTGGGGATGGATATTCTCGGAGCGAAGGCTGCGTGATTTTGGTCCTCAAACGACTCAGGGATGCAGTGGCGCACAACGACCGCATTCTGGGTATAATTCGGGGGGTGGAGGTCAACCAGAGTGGCCTCGCACACAGCATCACCCACCCGCACGCGGAGACGCAGGCGGCGCTCTTCCACCAAGTCCTTGCGAACGCGGGTATCGATCCGCACCGCGTAAATGTAGTCGAGGCGCACGCTGCGGGAACGCAGGCCGGCGACACGAAGGAGGTGGCGAGCTTGCGCCGGGTGCTCGCGATCAACCGCGCCAAGGACAATCCCCTCCACCTCACCAGCCTGAAGGCGAATATCGGGCATCTAGAAGCGGCCTCAGGTGCTGCAGGTCTCGCCAAGTTGCTCCTCATGTTCCAACACAAACGCATTCCGCGGCAGATCTCACTCACCAATTTAAACCCCCTAATATCGCCGCTCGAACACGACAACCTCGTTATCAATAGAACAGAAACAAGTTGGGCTCCGAGCCACGTCGGGATGCCGCGGTTGGCTCTGCTCAACAACTTCGGGGCCTCTGGGTCCAATACAGCGCTGCTCGTCGAAGAATTCGTTGAACCTGGTCTCACCCGTTCGATTCCCGATGACATGACCTTCATCTTCGGTCTTTCCGCCAAGACACGTCCCGCCCTAGACGAGCTGCGCGCGAGATACTTGGACTGGTTGCACAGCCCTGCTTCCGCCAATGTTCCGCTCCCGGATATCGCGTATACCATGACCGCGCGACGTCAGATCTACGAATTCCGCATTTGCGTCGCTGCAAGTACCAGAGCTGAGTTGACGGAGAAGCTTGGGAGAGCGCATATCATCCACACTTCTTCGCATGATTCTGCGCGCGTGGTTTTTGTCTTCTCCGGACAGGGGAGTCAGTACATCGGCATGGGAAGCAGACTGTACTACGAATCCGCGCTTTTCCGGCGCTGCGTAGACGAATGCGAGATGATCCTAGTTGGGGCCGGACTCACCGGTGCGCGAGCTATAATCCTGGCGACGGACGGGAGCGGGGTGCACTCTGCACAGCAGATGGAAGCTTATCAGTCGGCGATTTTCGTGCTCGAATACGGACTTGCCCAGCTGTGGATTTCCTGGGGTGTGGTACCCGCTGCGGTTGTCGGTCACAGGTGCGTCTTTGTTTATAGATTATACGGATTATATGCTCAAACATCTTTATTTGACAGCCTTGGTGAATACGCGGCGCTGGTTACCGCGGGTGTGCTTGCGGTCAAGGACGCGCTCTTGATTGTGGCCAACCGCGTCCGCCTGATGATCCAACAGTGCGCCATTGATTCCACGGGCATGCTCGCCGTCCATCTAGGGCCTGCGGCTATCGAATCCGTCCTGCAACGGTCGAACGACTTCAGACTTGACCATCGCGTGCTACAACAGCCCCGTCGATTGTGTGCTTTCCGGCCCGCTGTCGCATCTTCAGGCTTTTAAGGCGCATCTGGATAGCGAGATCGGCTGCAAGAGCGTTCTCCTATCTGTGCCGTTTGGATATCATAGCGCTGCAATGGCACCCATACTGGACCATCTCATTGCCGTCTCAAAGCGCTTCATCCTCCGCCCGCCCACCATTCCCGTTGTCTCGAACCTCCTTGGTAGTATCGTCCTACACGGGGACGCGTCCGTCTTCACTCCCACCTACTTCGCCCGCCATTGCGCGGAGCCTGTCCAATTTGATCGCGGAATTCATGCACTTCTATCGTTGCCCCAATTTTCCGACATTAACACATGGATTGAGATAGGGCCGCACACTGCATGTCTCCCGATGCTCAAGGCGAACCCGTCGCTCACGAGGGACGCGTTGCTCCTCGGGTCGCTGAAGAAGCAAGAGGACCCCTTTGTCACGCTCATGGCCAGCCTCGCTCGGCTTTACACATCCGGCCTTTCCTTGCAGTGGCGCGCAACGTTCGCCCACCTTTCCCATGTTTCCTGTATCAGCCTGCCCTCATATCCGTTTGCTAAGACAAAGTTCTGGGTCCCTTTCCGCGAGATCGTGGAAACGCCGACAGCGAGAACTACGGGCGACTCGCGTATCATTACAGAGTATTCCATGCTCCACCGGTGGGCCCAGTATCCCTCTATCGATAACAAATTCGTCGCTGCTTTCGAGACGCCCATCCAACAACTAGCGGCATTGATTGTAGGTCACCGTGTCGGCGGCATACCCTTCTGTCCCGCGTCTGCGTACCTCGAAATCGCCTTCGAGAGCGTAGAGCTCACTGCCAAGCATCTGGGAACGTCCCGCAATGACAGCAATATAGCACTCCGGCGCGTCGAATTTGAGAGGCCCCTGTTATACGAAGAGAATGTGGTCCGCATCGTGGTGACGAAGATCGCGCTCGTCGCGGACAAGGGCACATTCACAATCAGCTCTCGCCTCGACTCCTCTCGCACCGAGACCGTCCATGTCCGCGGCGAATTCAAGGACGTCATCCACAACTAGCAAGTATGCAGAAAGGTTACCCGTTGTCACGCGCCAGGTGGCGGCCGTCACCAAACCGCAGGACGGGGACCATCCCGAGGTGTTCTCGACGCGCACTGCATACGAGGTGATATTCACGCATGTCGTCGATTATGGGAAACCATACCAAGCCATGCGCTCCGTCACTGTCGCCCCCGGCGGCATGGAAGGTTGCGCGGTTGTTCAGCTGCCGAACGACTACGACCGCGGTAAATTCGTCGTCCATCCCATTTGGGTGGACGCTATTTTTCACGTCGCGGGTTTTGTGGTGAATTTACAGGGTGGGGCCGACGATGGGTATATCTGCACGCACATGGGCACGGTGAACGTCCTTCCGGAGCTCATAGACACCGACCAGCCGTATCTGGTGTACTGTAGCATCGCGTCGCTGCCCGAGGAAGGAGTCATGGTGGCGGAGGCATACGCGGTGCAGACCGTGGAACCGCGCTGAATCGTCGCCCACGGCAAAGGGATGAAGCTCCGCCGGGTACGCCTCAGCACCTTCCGAAAAAGTCTTGCGTACACCATAGGAAAACCCGTCCAGCAGCCGCCCAAGGCTATCAAGTCCATCCCAATCGCGACTAAGCCTGAGAGCCACCACTCACCCTCGCCTTCGACCTCCGTTGACGCTGTTGTAATAAAGCTCGTCGCTGACACCTGCGATGTTGCTGCATCTGCGGTTCAGATCCACACTGACTTGGCTTCTATTGGTATTGACTCCATGATGTCGATCGAGATATTCGGCGGCCTGCGCATGGCATTCCCCGGCGCCGACCTCGCCGCACACGACCTCTCAGCCTGTGTCACCGTTGCGGATATCTGCCGGGAAGTTACGTCCAAGGTCAATGGCTCTGCCCACGCTGCGCCTTCTCCTGGTCTGATCGCGACTGAAATCACAACACAATTCGTCTCAGTCGAGTCGCCCTCAGCATCAGCGCTGTCTGTCGATACTCTTGTGATGAAGCTCGTGGCCGACACCTGCGACGTCCCTCTGTCCGCGGTTCACATCAATACCGACTTGGCCTCTATTGGGATCGACTCGATGATGTCCATCGAGATATTCGGTGCTCTGCGCATGGAATTTCCAGATGCTGAGCCTGATGTGCGCGATCTCTCCTCATGCATCACCGTCGCCGATATCTGTCGCAAGGCTGCCGAGTCCAAAGTCGAAACTTTCATGGGGACCGTACCCTCTTCCCCCAGTCTGATTCAAACTGAGAGCGAGTCGAGCTCGTCGCGATGGATGCTCGTGGACGATCTGTCCTCGGAAGAAGCGGCTGTGGGCGAGCTTGAAGAGGGCCCAAGGCCAGCGGACACTACCTGCAGTGCCAGTTTTACTCGGATCACAAAGGCCCTCCAACTGGACGGTGCTCATACAACGCCCCGAGACGCATCGCGGCCGCCTTCCCCTCTTCCTCATTCACGACGGCAGCGGCCTAATCAACTACTATCACCGTCTTTCGTCCCTCGACCGCCCAGTTTGGGCTATCCATGACCCTCGCTTCGCCAGCGGGCGCCCATGGGCTGGGTTGGCTGATATGGCGGCCACGTATATCGACTATATCTTGAGCAAGACCTCTGGCCCGCTTTTACTTGGAGGTGATTTCCATTGTCTCCTCTTCCGCCGTTTCCCTAACACGGGTGCAGGATGGTCGTTTGGCGGTGTCGCTGCCTATGAAATCGCGCTCCAGCTTGCTCGTCGAGGAATCCAAGTCAAGGGGGTTCTTCTCATCGATCCCCCGAGTCCGATTGAGCATGTCCCGCTTTCGGGCCCCATCCTGGACACGGTCCTCGACGTCGGCGTCCGTGTTACATCCTCCGAACTCACTGGTCTCGTCAAGAAACAGTTCTCACTGAATACGCGCTTGCTCGGGGACTACGTCGCACCTGATCTCTGCCCGCCCCTCGTCCTCCTCCGTTCGAGCGAGGGCTTCCGTCCTCCCGGCGTCGCGCACATCCCAGCATGGCTTTCCGACCGTAGCAACCCAGAGACATCGGTCTCTGCCTGGCAGAGTCTCACGCCCCGTGAAATCAAACGCATCGATATTCCCGGGCACCACTTTGAGGTGTTCCATCCCTCCAATGTTCGTCTCACCCTTTTTCATTTCAGTCGCCGCGGTACTGATTCTATATTCAGATTGCAGAGATATCTCTCCGTATCGCGGATGGGTGCCAGTATTTAGAAAGTCTATGAGAAGAATCTTAGAGAAGTTCGGTAGTCTGGGCTGTTAGATTAGAGGCTGCGAGGGTGCGTGCCCGTAGCTTGGCGTGCCGTCTTGACAGACTGAAGGACGGAACTTCTGGAGCGTAATTTTCATAACCGACGAACGCCGTTATCGTCAATCTTTCATATCCACAATGCGAAGTGTTTCTTTCGCGCCCTTCAAGAAAAATCGTAGGGAGTGAAGATCGGAACTGCATGGATTTCTGGTATGCCTATACATGAGAAATGAGGCGAGGAACAAGGTGAAGTAGCAAGGGATAGGGATCGGTGGCTGACTGAAGACCCCCTCAAAAATACTGCGGGGTACACTGTACAGCTGGAGTTGCAGTCGAGGCTGGACTGGGCTTGGGCAAAGGTGGCAGAGGGAGAGCAACTAGTAAGGAAACTAGGCCGAACGGGCCGCGGAAGGATGGATGGACAAGACTGCTTGATTCTTACCACTTTCTTCAAAACCTCTTCCTGACCTGCAACCCCAGCAACTCCTCCGAGTTCCTATACGCAATGCGCTCCAGCTGGTCCTCGGTCACCAACCCGCTTTTCTCCAGGTCCCTGAGGAAGGCCAACCCGTCCTCGTTCTTTGCAAACGGGTAGTCGACGCTGTACAAAATCCTTTCAATCTTGGTATTGCGCAAGATTGTCGCCATAGGATCGATACTCCAGACACCGCTGGTCGTTATCCAGATATTGGTGTTGTAAACCTCGCTGAAAGGTCTGGAGACACTCAGGCAGGGAGCTTTTTTAAGACGAATACATACACACCTCTCACGTTGGCCCCACAGCGCCGACATGTGCGCGATACGCTGCAGCATGAACGGTAGCATCTCCCCCATGTGGCCTATGACAATCTTGAGGCGGGGGAACTTGTCGAAGGTGCCTGCGGCGAAGAGGCGCAGGACGTGCAATGCGACGTCCGAGTGCCAACCCCAACCTGCTGTGCCGAGGCTTTTGGCCGCCGAGGCAGTAAAGTTTCCCGTGTAGAGAGCTGACTGCTGCTCAGGCGACGGCCACGTCGGATGCAGGTAGATGGGTACGTCCAGCTCCTGTGCCGCCGTCCACAAGGTTTCATACGCGGGCCCGTCGTAATACGTGTTGCCGGCGCGGTTGTCAATCAGCGCGCCGACGAAACCCAGCTCGCGGATGCACCGTCGAAGCTCCGCCGCGGATGCGTTCGGGTCCGCGACGGGTAGGACAGCGAAGCCCGCATAGCGAGTCGGGTGCGTCTTGACGACCCCGACGAGCTGGTCGTTGGCCGCCTCGCATTGAGATACCGTCCAAGCTCCCGGGACATGGGACACGACCTGGATGGAGATGTTGTTCTCGTCCATGTTCTCGAGACGGAAAGACCCCACGTCGCCCAGCTTGGCCACAACGCCCGGGGCAATTCCTCGCTCCGCGTAGGAGCGCCGCGCATCATCTCCCGCGTCGAAGAGGAAGTGCTCCTCCAGGGTAATACACGGCGGTGTCATTCCAACGATTATTCGAGAAAATTGAAGTGGCCTCAGTGTGTATCGGATATCTGGCGAGAGTCCAACCTAGATTTGCACCTCTACTTCTCAGGTTCATGGTCATCATCGGACCACTGAGTCTCGTGCAACATCGTGAGTACCGAACTTCTTATATTCCAGGACGTGCCGAACTGCCGAGCTAGAACAACAGCAACCATTAAAGGCTCAATGAAAGTTGTATTTTGTTCCTCATTGGTCAATTCGTGGTCAATTCATGACTCTGCTTACCCTTCGTTCGTGGCCAGATTGTCCGTAGGTGGAATCTTGTCGCACCTGCAGACCTTTATATCAACTCTCCATTTTCGACGCTCGGCCGCCATTCACCGCCGATCTACAATTTTTCATACAGGAGTACGCGAACGACTGCCTTCTGCAACGTCAGCGCTCAGCCTTGAAGCAGACAACTCCCATTTTAGCTCGTACTGACCTCTCCGTTTCCGTCTGACGTTTCTCAGCCGGTCGGGACGTGACTCTGTAATGGCAGTTCACCGACAAATGTTGAATGTGGTCCCGGGAATCCCTTTTACTGTTGGTAACATCCACAGTAATCTGTCCCATGCTGCCCCTCGGACCTCAGGCTTCCGCGGGACCTCGAAATCTCTGGTTATGAAAGGTACCATCGTCCGTTTTAGCGTTGACATTAGCGGAGCCGTCGTGACGGGGACTTTCGATGGAAACTATCTCTCGCGCGACGTCGCGTTGGGAGCGGCGGAACGAGGAGCTACTCGGCGGTATCCCCGCATTCACCGTGAAGATCAGAGCTAAACGGTAGATCGAGCTGAAATTCTGCCAGGGATCTGAGAGTCATTTATAGTACCTGTACTTGGACATGGAAACTCCGACATGGACCTGCCAGGCAAGTCTATCTGTTCGACGAAAGGACGCGAGGGAGGTCCTGGCTATACATATCTCGGCGACGTTGGATGGGCTGTGTGTGCCATGGTCAATGTCGCCGACTCCACGGTCTGTTCATGGTCTGTTCGGTGAATAATATTGATACGACGGCGGCGATTGCTCTTGATTCTTGATCGATCCCAGATGTTCGCCCTCTTCCACCAAACGTGTGGAATTCTTTGTCGTTGCGACGATTACTGAAACACGCAGGCCATGCGCGTTGGCGCATGTACAGTTTCAACTTGAAGCGGTCGGTAACAGCCGGCGACTATTCCCACGGTTGGACCCACAAAATCCGAGTCGCAGATCAAATGCATCCTAATTCCTGGTTCGCTCACCAGTGAACAGAGACCCGCCGATACTACTCGACATAATACTACATGAAGGTGTGCATAATGACCCAGCACGTTGGACAAGCGTCAGACCTCCACGGCAATCTTGTCGGACGACTGAGTCGATTTGGTAAATTTGGTAAGCTCCGATCCATTTGCTGTCTGGGAATTGTTTGACCGAAACTAGAGGCTGAATTCAGTCGTGGTCCGGTGACACGCAAACGACCTACCCGCAACCCAGAGTGTGTCTGAAGCGCAATCTTTTCCTCCCTGGCGGCGCGGAGACTTGCACGAGAATTCAGGCTGAACCCAATTAACTCGGAGCTGCTATGTCAATGGCATGGATCTCACCTTGCGAATAAAGAATTCGAATACACTTCCAAATAAATGTGTGAGCACTTGCGACCCGCCCGTTTAACCGAAGCTTACATCTCGCCAGCACAACGAAAAAGCCCAGCCAAATATCTGGAACAAATCAGTACGATACCAAAGATCGTTTTCGATAAAGCATACAGTTTGCCTTCATTGTTATAAACTGGCTCACATGTTAGATTTTCAGGACTACAATGGGAGGAATGACGCACGCAAACCAACATGATGATCCCGCCAGCACTGCGAAGGCTAACAGTTAGGCGGATACTCGTGGGTAATCATATGATTCATATTGACTTGCCTGGTAATGACGCCGGTCTCTGAAGAGCATTATAATTTCAGCAGGTTTTATTAGAATGCGAAATGAGGTGCGACCAACCAATGGTCCATTTTATGAGTCGGTCTACGGTCGCAGCGGTACTGGTGAAGGATGTTTCAGACCGTCCGTAATTCGGATTTGAGTATGGATACACACCGGGTGTGAGCAAGCTCGCATGGCCAGAAGGTAGACCAATGTGACAGCAATCAGCAAATCTACCCCGGCCCCGACTGCCAGGACAGAAATAATAAGCCAGCTCCACTGCACCGCATATTCTTCTAAGGACTTCATCTGCAGAGCGAGACCGAAGAGAGCGCAAGAGCTAAGCATCCTGAGGAATGACAAGGTCCAACAAATGCAAGGAACCAGGATCCTTTTGGAAAGCCGATAGATCCGGACGGCGAAAAATGCTTGAACTAGTACGTGAATTTGTGAGTGAGTATAAACCATCGACTGAGTACTAGTGTGTAAGTACCGCATGGGCTAACAATTCCAGAGAATAGGATGGCGGTGGACATGGACTCTGGAGCCTTTGGGGCAAGCAGAAGGCGTTCAGGGTGCCCGAAATCCGAGATGGTCACCATGTATAAGGCATGGGCGATGCAAATGGCATGTGCTAACTCGCAAAGCCTAACGCGAATCAGCAGACGTTGAATTTAATCTTGTCAATGAGCGAACCATATGAATGCGACCTTCCAAAAAGCGGTCAATGGAAAAGTCAGTTCGAAAAGTTTGGCTTGCATACGAATATCTTGACTTTTCGGCCATCCTCAGGGAATCGGGTATAATAGACGTATGCCTGGGTGGTGCTGACGCCGAAGAGTAGAAAGGACACGAGAACACCGATTTCCAAGGCACCTATACAATGGTCAACGAAAGTCTACCAGTCAACGAATACCCACCGAGAGTGGTGTTAAACGCAGGAATAGGCTCGGGGAAGGGAGTAGGATCCATTGAAACTCCGTCAAATCGAGTCCCCGTAAATAAGACATCTTAAATTGAGAGGCGGCGTTCATGTGGCCATACCAACATCTGTCATATCAAGGCCATCTGGATGAGCAAACCTCGTGGTAGCCTCGGAGAATCAGTAGCTCAGACTCCACTGATTAGAGCGCTAGACCGAGAACCCGTCAACGGACATGGAGCCTTTGACATTGCCACGGTCGTGGTGCCTTCAACTTCCGTGCCGGTGGTGAGGGAAAATGTGTTGGAGTGTCTGCATGGCTCTAAGGGAGATAGCCTGCTTTCTGGGTAGATAAATGGCCAACTTGGGCCTGGGGAAGTCGAGCCAAGCCTGATTCGGAATATTCCTATTGGCTTCCAAAACGCCGTTGAGAATTACGGCATAACATTCCCACAGTTCAAGATCTCACACAAGTGGCACGACATGACACGAGGGTTTCTGTGGGCTTCCATCCTCTTCGGGATCAATTCTGTGTTCAACTAGCTGCGCTGGGCTGCACATCTTGGTTCCGTGCACAGGGGGCTACCATGACAAGTACTTGACGGATTGAGTCTACCGACGATGGAAGTTCGCCGTTGAAGGATCAAGACCGTAGCAAGGCAGTTCCGGGTTTAAGAAGTTGAAGCGTACCATATGGCTTACCGCTTGTGCAATAGGAACAAATTTGAATCAGATGGAACTCACGGCTTATTTCTCCACCGACCAACGAGGTTCATGGTGGTAGTCGTGCTGCGACGTGAATGGTGGGTGTGGTTTTGTTCCTCCAGAACGGCTGAGCCTGAAAGATTAGATCTATCGTCGCCGGGGACGTCGAAGGCCGTATTGACTCCGAAACCAGTCGCGCCCACCCGTGATGCAACGTGGAAAGCCTTCGCCTGGACCCACATCCCGATTACTGGACCATGAGCACCGCAACGCAGGGCACGGGGATATATACCAGAGTTGCCCTCGTCACAGGGGCCTCGAGAGGGATAGGACGCGCCATTGCTCTTCGTCTGGCGGCCGACGGGCTCGATGTCGCCGTGAACGACCTCCCCGACAAAGTCGTCCCGCTCAATGCACTCGTGGATGAAATTCAGCGCCTCGGCCGCCAGGCCATTGCCGTCACCGGGGATGTCTCCCAAGAAGAGGAGGTCAAGGCGATGGTCGTGTTGACTGTATCCGTGCTGGGCCGCCTCGATGTGGTAAAATAACACTATCTCGCCGCGCGGAGATTGGTATTCATTTTCTTTAGATGGTGGCCAATGCCGGAGTGGGAGGGACGATCGTCCCTGTCATAGACGGTGAGCTGACTGAATCTGGCCGGATATTCAAGAACCCGTGTTTACGATGTGCTTCAGTTGACGTCGAAAAATGGGAAGAATGCTGGAAAGTGAATATCAGAGGGGTCCTGCTGTGCTACAAGTACGCTGCACGGCAGATGATCAAGCAAGGCGCTGGCGGGCGGATTATTGGTCTGCACATTGGTCTTAACGCTACCGGGGGTTCAACTCCAATTTTTTCTCAGGCGCTTCCTCAATCTGTGGATTGCGAGGTGCGTCTCTGTTCGTAAAACGACCAATATTCAACCAAACGCGTCGTTTAGGATATGCGCACTTCGGTGGCTATTGCGTATCGAAGGCTGCTGTCCGGTCGCTCACCCAGACGACTGGTAATCCATCTTCCAGTAATTTAGTCCGGACTGCGCTCAGCAGGTTCGTAAACAGCGCTGGAACTAAAAAAGTACAGTATAACCGTGAACGCCTACGCGCCGGGTGCCGTCGACACCGAAATGGGTGCGTGATTAATACTGTTCCGACGTAGCACTGGCAGTGGTTAACGTGTCTGATAGTTGCAAACGAAGTGGACAAGGAGCACGGCCCGGGATTCACTCTGAAAAGAGTGCGTCTAGGGATAAGACCTCTCCTTGAACTGATGATTCTCTGCAGCTTCTCAGGATTTCGGAATCGGATGTTCGAACAGGACAGCCTGCGGATGTCGCTGCAGTCGCGTCTTTTCTGGCTTCTTCAGATTCTCATTTTGTCACCGGTCACTCTCTAATCAAACTATTGGCCAACACTGACCCATTGCAGGCCAGACAATCTCCGTCGATGATGGTGCATCATTTTCCTCGATAAATGATAGAAGAGCGCGTCACAGATTATAGTCTGGTTGAATTCCAGTTCTCGGTAGCTTTTGAAACGGTTCCGAGTAGGCCGCGCCGCTCAACGAAGCATGAAAGAATGCAATAGGAGTGCTATCGTATTCGACATTATTATTATGTAGATCCCTTCAAGTCAAATCAGAGGGGGGCCCGTAATCTCTTCCCCAGTCCACATCGAGCGACGTGTGAAGCGGGAGATGCTTCATGAGGAGACCGACCAACAGGCCGAGCCCGCTTATTCCGGCCGCGACATTCCACAGGACCCGAAGAGATCCAGCAAATGCGTGCCGCACTTCGTCCTTCAGTGGTTGGGAAAGATTTCGAATGGAGGGAATAACTTCGAACGAGATCTGTGTCCCTCCAACCCCAAATCTGCGATAGATCGGTTTAAGTAAGCGGCTCGCGGTAGAAGACCAAGTGTACTGACGAATGCAAAATTTCGCGAGAAAGTAAAAAACGCGAGAGCGGGGGCATTTAGTGAAACCGGAATTGGCGCAAGGGCCGGGAAGTACGCTGTTACTTATATGGTTCCCATTCCCGCTGCGATTAGCGCCTCGAAGTCGTAACAGAGAGAGCGACTGGAGTTCTCGTCGAGGGTTGCAAGCAGCGCCGACAATGACCGGTGAATGTGGCTTCGTAGACAAGAAAGTCAGTCAAGCCCAAGCCAGAACGAGCGTGGCTAGAACTTTGGGCGATGTCCACGGGAACTGGACCCCTCCCCATGTGAGAGCAATGACCATGGAGGTCGTCGAAGCGCAAATTATGAAGTTGCCGCTTTCCAAATGTCAAAGTCAAGAATAGAAACTGTTAGGAAGGCTGACCCACATCCAGTCGATTCGCTTCAGCTTCTCCCGTAAAGGCATGTTAGGCTTCTTCAACCGGAGAAACAAGCCCACAAAAATCACAGCTAAACTGCACACCGGTCCATCCAGATAAAATAGCCATCTCCACTGGCCTCGTTGCGCTAAAGCCCCTCCAATAACAGGACCAGCGCCCCCACCAATTGTCCATGCTCTACGGAGTATTTAGATCGCACTTTCTTGTGAGACTCAATCCACTCACAGCGCCATCAAGCCATTGAATAATCCACGATCTTTGAGAGCAACAAGATCAGCGATGATGATTTGAATTAGAGCGGTTATAGCGCCCGCTCCTAGACCCTGTACAGCTGCAAATCGACCTTGAATCAGATGTGTTAGTCTTGCAAAACTTGGACTCACTCCTTCCACCAATCAGGAAGTTCATCGTTGTCGCGGCTCCGCACAGTAAGTATACTTCCAAGAAAGAACAGGGTTATTGCACCGAGGATTACGGCTCTTCGACCAAAAATCTGCAAATCTTTAGCACACAACAATGGATGTACGGCTGGCTAACCTGCGCGAGACCACCGCAGAATGGAATAAGAGCCGTTTCGCCTAATGTATAGGCAGAGCCAACCGAAATAAAGTTTCTGCCCCCAGATCTTGCGCTATTACAGGGAGACCCGTACCGACGGCTGTCTGCAAGAAGGTTAGAGATTAAAGATCGGCGAGAAATCGGACCCGAACAAAGTCCACCGCCGTGAGCAACATGCAAATTTCGAGCGACATGATGATGCACCAGAACCTCCAGTCCCGACGCATTGGAGGTTCTGCGGAGGGCTCCATCTGTAGAGGAACGACGGCTGTTGTTGACGATTTCTTTCCATTGACAACTGAAAGCTGCGGTGTTGGACTGGCTAAATTCGAAGTGTCGGCCATACTAGCGGTAGTTCCATTAAGATTGCCTTGTTGCAACATTGGAATTTGTAGTCAGAATACGTGGGTCCAATCGACGGCCGCCGTCCTTTTCAGACACGGTTGAGCTCAGGGTCGTCAGAAGCGGAGAAGCGGCCGCGAATGAAACTGAATAAATGTGGGTCCACTAAACGGGCGCCGACTGAGTCGCCGTGTGTGTTCCAAGGCCATGCATCCGAATTTAACGTCGCCGTGCGGTCCAAGTCTGGCGGAACAAGAGGACATTCAGGGTCGATTGAGGGTCGCCGTCGGAGACTCGGAATCCGAGCTTGCCTTGCAATTGTTGCCTTGAGCTTGCCCAGAATCCGAGTCTTTCATTGATCAAGGGTATCGATAACGTGTGGGCCAGCGCAGGAAACTACAGCCATTGAGTTAACAATGTCGACTTGAGGTGGAATTGTCTGGTTCTCCAGGAGAACGCTGCGAGAAACGACTAAGCGGTTTCTCATCAATTTCTGATGCAGCGCATCACCCGGTGATTGCCGTTATTGGAATGGTTTCACTTTGATTCTTGAAAGTCGAGAACCCACTTGTGCATCCGGCCAATTACCTGGAAACACGCTGTCCCAAGCACCAGTATGTCCCCGAAAACGGTGCTTCCTCCAAGTCTGGCATTTGTGGACTCCCCCCCCAACCTAGACGTCTCCAGCATCGGGGGAAATCAAACCGACGAGCAGAAGTTGCAGCACGCGAAAGGATTCTGGCATTTGCTTTCCTCTGAAGAGTTCGCTAAGGATATTGGGAAGCACCTGAGGATAGTGGCGGTTGATTTTGACAACGAGGTCCAACGGTGCGAGCTTACACACGAGATTGAGGTTACCAAAGGTGCGAAGCCAATGGATACACCATAGTCGCCCTCATCATGGTCTGTAGAGACATGGGCGGCTTCCTGGTAGTAATCCACGGTGCATGCATGCCCTATATTGCTGATGTGTAGGGTGAATTTCCGAGTTTCCTCGGGCGACCCGCTAATGACCAACCAGATGCTGCGCTGGTTGTAATATCGTCCAGATTCGTCCTGCTGGGGACCAGAATCGGTGTTGACGTTCGCGTCCTGACGCGGTCCACGGAGCTTTCATTTTTCTATCCTGTATCTAGGTGCGAGGACTTGCTACGTTCTATGTCTTCTCATTCTTCGTCACCTTTCAGTGGGGACACCCTCGAGATGACTACAACGTCGAACGATTTGCGGTTTGTGCGCTGTGAGGTATCTCCAATTGCAATCCCGGCTTTCAATCGTCGGCTCATCACTCACTCAAGATTCGGAACAAGATGAGTGGGAAAATATGCGCCGTGGTGGTTCAGTCCCCTGGAAAGCCGGGCAAACCAAAGTTGTGACAAATTCGATGCTTTGGAGGCAGCACAGATGCAGGGACATGATATACGCAGCGCAAGCCTCGCATACCTATGCAGAGTTAGCGGGAAGTGGAAGGCAACAGAAGGAAGAAAGGTGCGCAGGATGTCCGAAATCCTGGTGCAAGTTCCCACGGTTCAACTTGCTCATCAGCTTAAGGATGTCAAGAATGTCAGCCGCGGATGGTCGCAATTCGCGGTTAATTTACGAGCGTTCACACCAGGGAAATGACGGTATGCGAAATCCTCAAAGACTTTTCGTGCGTCCTCGCGCCCGTCGAGACCACCTCGACTGTCCGCGAGCTTCTCGTTCAAAATAATGTCTCTCCTCCAACCGCTGAACCAATTAGCAAGCATGTCACGGCTGGTATCGTACATCGAAAAATGCCTTGGATTTGCAGTGACAAGTAAAACAATATGGCCAATGCAATTGTCTCGGCCTGCCACTCGAGATCCCGCGACATGAAAACAGATTCCCGGTTTAACTTCTGTTTCGAAGCAAGAAAGATTGCCTGACGATCTCTCCGTTTGGGATGTACTAATATTTTGATTTTCTAGGCGCACTTGTACGCCACACCACTGCCAGTTGTTGACTGCACTGCTCCAGAGTAATACCGAGCACTGCGAGATCATGATGAGCCTGAGGCTGGCGTGAGGGACGACGCCGTGATTTATTCCAGAGTATGAAACTACGAACGGCCGAAAAATGGTTATGCTAGTGGCGACGCATTGCCATCGGTGCCTCCAGTGAAAGATAAACCGTAACATTCACTTTAGTAGCGGGCGAAGTTTCTTCTCGGCGCTCGTGCAGACCAGACCAAGTCTATTTCTCCACCCACGACCTCCTCCATCCATTGTTCGAGTTTTGCATTTTTGGCACATGACCAAGGTAGGGCTCCCCGAAAGGACCGATGATTAACCCAACAGAGGTCGGATCCGCAAAATCAGCCTCAAAATGAGTTTTGTCGGGACTTTTCAAATGTTCCCACGCTTTCTGAGGGTGCAGAAATGAATGTTTCAGCAAAACGAACATTTTTGGTTTTTTGGTCAAAATTTAGCCAAAATTTTGTCGGGACTGCGGATCCGACCTATATTGGGATAATCACCGGTCCTTCCCCGAACAGCTACTGTTTATCTAATTAGCTGAATTCAAGACTTCAATTGTACCGGGCATACGGGCGCGCTCGGGCCGCCGGGCCGCAGAGCCTGCGGCAGAGGCACACGATTCTTCTGGGGAGCTGGCAGCTATTCTCCAGCTCGAATTTTCGCATTACACAAATCCTACATGATACCTACCTAAGTACGAGCCTGACACCTCCATCGCATTCGCATTCGCATAGCTGCATACAACGTAGAACCCATGCCTCACTCAAAATCATTCATCTCCTCATCTCCTCCGCTCATACCCACGATTCCGTTCCCGTTCCCTCGAATCACCCCGTCTGCGCTCTCTCGGCGGCGGCGGCGGCGACCTCTGCCTCGAGTCCCCGCGCCTCCTCTCTCCCCTCTTCGGCGGCGGCGACCGCGAGCCCGACTCCGAGCGGCCCCGACGCGCCCGCGGCGGTGGCGAAACGTCGCGCATGGGGTGCGGCGGCCGCTCGCGCTCGCGCTCGCGCCCGCTGCCGTTTGTGTTGGCGTACCCACCCCGCCGCGGGGGCGAGTCGAACCGGCGTCGCACGTCCTTGGGTGGGGGCGAGCGCGAGTCCCGGCGGCGCGGGGGCGGGGGAGGCGAGCGTGACACGCGGCGGCGGGGAGGAGGAGGCGGGGAGCGCGACATGTGGCGGCGCGCGGGTGGGGGCGAGCGCGACATGTGGCGGCGCGGGGGCGGCGGCGGAGAGCGTGAGTCGCGGCGGCGAGGGGGCGATACGGAGCGCGAGGGCTCACGCCCGCGACGGGGCGGCGGGGAATCCCTCAACGCACCGCGGCGCGGGGGTTGCGACACGTCCCTCTTGCGCGGGGGTGGCGAGCGGCGGCGGGGTGGGGGCGACACCGAGTCTGCGTGTCGTCTGGGAGGCGACCGGCTCCGGCGGCGGCGCGCACCACCCCTCGAGACGGACGAGCTCGAGTCAGACGAAGACGAGTCCGAGTCCGAATCTGAATCCGAATCCGACGAGTCCGAGGACGATGACGAGTCGGACGACTCGGCGTCCAACATCGCACGGCGTTGTTCCATGATGAGACGCGGTGCGTTCTTGAGATACTCGCGCATCTCCTCCGTGACGGCGCCGAGGCCGATGCTGGTAAAGTAGTTGATCGCAAAGCGCGTGTTCTTGGGCACGTCGACGGGGAACATACCCTCGCACCCGCGCCGGACCTCGGGGTCCTTGAACCGCTCCGCGACCGTCTTCAGCCCCATGCTCTCCGTCATCTCCTGCATCATGATTTTCACAAAGATACGGCTGCTGCTCGTCGTGTCGTCCTCGTTGATCCGTACGCACTCGAGCACGAGCCACGAGATCGCATCGCTCGCGAGGAGGTGGCCGAAGAAGCGCGCGATGTTGCGCAGGCGGTTGGTCTCGTACCGATGGATGGTCGTGTAGTAGTTGCCGAACGCCTGCTCGAAGCATTCCGTCCACACGCGGTTCAGCTTGCTGAAGCGCTCGCCGACAAGGCCGTAGAACGTCGAGTAGGAACGCTCCTGCGAGCAACACTCGATGATCATGTTGACCAGCTCGATCTGGAAGATACGTCAATCGCCGGGTTTGAAAGCATACTAGATATGTTTACCTCCTGGCCCTCTTGGAGCTGGACTTTGAGGAGCTTGTGAACGGCTTCTTCGTAGTTGAGAGCATTCATAATTGAGAGGTAAATCGTCCGGCGCAGATTGACGAGATTCGTCTCGGTGCGGTCCTCGATGCCCTGTTTTTCGGCGACTGCAATCGTCGTCAGCGCAAGAATATGAATGGATTATCAAAAGGCGCACCCTCATCCTCGTCCTCTTCTTCACTTGACTCTTCGGATCCCGACTCTTCATCCGAGTCTTCGCCCAAGATTTCTGTCTTGATAGACTTGTATTTTTCTTCATTCTCGAGGAAATTCGGATCAAACTTGAAAATATCTGCAGCGTCGTGAGCATCGGTAATGTTGGCAACGACGGGAGACGCACTCAGCCCTTCCTGCACCTGCAACTCCTCCTCCAGCTGGATCTGATGGGTGATCTGCTCCTCCTCCTCGACGAGATCCAGGCCCTCGGCCAGGATGGGGTTGTCCTTGTACTTGTCCTTGCGGACTTGCATCAGGACCTCGATCATGTACTGCACACGCTGGCTGATCGAGCCCTCGTTGAGAACGGCCCGGAAGCGCTCGAATACGGTGGCGTTGGCTTTGGGGGAGTTTTCGGACAAGAAGGCGCCGACCTCGCGCATGAAGCCGACGGCAATCTCAATCGAGTCGTCCGTTGGCCGCTCGATGAGGAGAACAATGATCTGGAGCGCGATGATCTCGTGGGCCACCGACTGGTTGACGAGATGGCCAATGAATGTCGTGGTCGAATGGCAGACAATCTGGGACAATGAGTCATTTGGTTAAAAAAAAATGGGAAACGCACCTTATCATTTCGCTTGAACGCCCTCCGGAACTGGCTGATCAGCCGCGCAAGAATGAGCTCGCCGACTGGAGGCAGCTTCGTGTTGATGATGGCCACCAACGCCGCAAAAACGGGGGTGTACGTCAAACTGGACGCTTGCGCCTTCATGACACTGCGGGCAAACAGGCCGCGCCCGCGGACGAGATTCTCAGCGAAGAGTTCTGGGACGACGGCCTTGATGTTGACGATGTTGACTCGATTGACGATACCGGTGATGGACTTGCGCAGCGCATCCCAAGAAAGACGTTGGTACTCCGCGCTGGCCTTGTCCGACGACGCGGCAGCCTGGAGAGCGCGCAGACGAGCCGGCGGCATGTAGACGCCCCCCGAACGAGAGCCCACGAGCTTGGCAAACTCGGCTTGGGCGTCAGCCTGCGAGTCTTTTGGCTTGTCGGATTTCTCGAGTTCCATGGTCGCCACGCGCGCTGCCAGCTGGCGCTCCCGCTCCATTCTGCGTACAGGATCGACGTCGATGACTTTGGGGACATCCAGGCGGGATTTTGGAGGCGGAGAGTGCGACCTGCGCCGAGAAGAAGGCGGCAGTTCTCCGTCAGGTGAACCGGATCTAAAAAACATAAATGAGAAGAGGAATACAGCTTCAAAGTGTAGGTATATACCTCTTGCGCTTGTGCAGCGCACTGTCTGGAAGATTGGGCGAGCTCATGACCGCAGTGGACATGGCGGAGGTAGTCTCCCTGAGGCAGAGTAGCTAATCAATCCCTTGAACTTTCGTGCCTCAAGATATTCCTTGATCAGATCAGGTATCCTGAGTTCACGAAGGTTTGCGCCGGTATGTTACGTCTGCCTCAGGGAGGTTGAGTTGTCCTTGTTTGCCATCGTCGTCTTGGTCTGGATTCATCCGCTGAGATTCACTGTAACCTGACGTCTCTTACATTGACTTTTTGACCTTGTTTTGACCTATGTTCGACGTGCAACATTACCCACTGTTCTACCCTGCTCTCCCACCGTCCGCTCTGAAGTGCGTCTAGGTTAAGCTCCGATTATCGGCGTCACTCAAATCTCGATACACAAGTAGTAGTTTGACATGCTCCGTTCGTTGAAGCACATACATATCAAACAACGCACCTCGCAAATCGACGGGATTCAATATTGGACTGGGTCATCGGATGAAATGCTGTCAATGAATCCAGACCTTCGCAGCTGGGTGGTAAATACCAAACACTGCTGAATCCGCCGCAACCGAATCGGCCATTTGGCAGTTCCCAGCGAGTGGGTACACGGATATCTGACGGGAATTGGAACAGGATCTGTAGCTTAAAGTGAATTTGCGCATCAAACGAGTGCACGGTCGAATTAGCGGACCCAGACCAGAGCAGTATTCAACGACACAGGCGGACAAACCCGCAAGGAAAAATCGGGGACTGGTCTAAGGGAATCGAACTCTTTGACTTGTTCGCCTGTTAGAGTTCAAGGGTTTTCTATGCAATCCCACGAGAATCGTGCATATGAACTCGCCGCTTGCCCCCAGTCAGCCGCGCAATGGCAGTGACCAGTATACCTTGGGCTGGGCTTGTCTCTCTCATCAGAATTGACTCGGAAACGCTGGACCGAACCCGTCACCCAATCGTCACCACTGTATGTACACTCTGAGGATTGAACCGTACTAATTTTACAGAGTAGAACAGCCAGGTTAACCAATGGACTATGTGCCCCGCACTCGAGCTCGCTGCATCAAACGTCTGCGACGGCACTTATCTCTTGGCCCAAATCTCGGGATTTTGAGACTGTGTCGAATTGTTGGAGACGAGCCGTCCGATTGAACTCTTCCAACTCTAGATCCGAGTCTCCTCCCCGAGAGCCGGAACTGCCAATCGCAGTACTCATGTCATGAGTCGTCTCGCTTTTGATTTTGATTCCACTTCCACCGATTCCGTATCCCAGTCTGATTGACGATAACTGTGTGCTGGTTTTAGTATTGCCGGCCCTGCCTTCATACCGGCTTTTTGAGGCCCATATTGTCGCCAAGAGCACTCCAATAATCTCAATGTAGAGATTGTTGACGAATACATAGGCTGCAATAAAATCCCCCGTAAGAAGTAGGCACTACCAATGCACCAGAAGACGTACCTCCAAGGAAGAAATCATGGTTGTGGAATGTCAAGATAATTTGTGCGATGCTGAACATGCAAGGGAACATGAAGGAAGAGAGGGCCAGGAAGAAGAGACTCTTCAGTTTATCCGCGCTGGAGCTCGATGCTGATATCATATGACTTCAGTTGAAGATACCTATGCTAGACTCCACTTACAACCTGAGTTGACTATGCTCGCAGCTTGCGCCTTTCTGCGGCCCAACTGTATTTTCCAGAGGAACAGACCTGAAGCATAACTTTCCCATGATTCAGCACGGGATCCCACTGTCGACATTCAGCGCACCAATTATCAAAAACTTGAAGGATCCATTCGATCTTCGTCCAGGGGGCATGATCCCAAAGGATTTGAAAATTCCCGACAGCATTCTTGGTGTCCGGAACCAACAACGCTGCAGCAAATTTCACCATGAACAAGATCAGATTGGTCGTACGAGCAATCTTCAAAACCAAGATGGGAATGAAGATGATTGCAAGTTGGAGCCTGGATGTGGTTCGTGGAGGGTAAACGACATAAAGCCGGAAGGCCAGAATACAGTCTATAAAGAGTGGCAGGAAGAGTATCATGCCGAGATACGCCAATTGGACCCTAGGCTTGAAGCCTTCTCCTGGAGGGGACAAGATATCCGAGACCTGCGTGAAACGACGTCGGTGGGAATTAATGCGGAACCAGCTTTCACATACGAAAAGTTCCAAATTGATGGCACCAACGACAATGCCCATAACCACGGCAAATAGATTCATAATGAATATTGGTTGTCGCCGGATTTGCGCAGTGGAGAAGAACAGAAGCACGCAGAGCAGAGGAACAAGTGCCGCCGCCCACACCGTGCCAATTATAAGAAGATTGAGGGACGGCCTGATCAATGCAAGCAGCGTCACGCCAGGCGGGAGGGCAGGAGCGGAAGACATTGGAATCGACGGACGGGGCTTGCCTCTTCTTTTGACTCGGAGACGTTCACTGCTGGGCGATAAAGGCGGTGTTTCCATTGATTGGCAATGGCGGACTTGAATAGAAAAGTTGTGCCTGCATGAAACCAGTTGACTGAGATGCTGATTCACAATCAGTTTTCAAGGGACCAATCTGCCCAGCATAGACCGACCCGCAAGCGCCATCTTTCTGGATCGGACAATAATAAGGCCTGTCACGGAAACCTAGGAGCACCGTTGATTACTTTGCGCCAGAAACAGATGCCACTACAGTTTGAAGTGTCGGCGCTCATGGATAGACCTGAACGGCAACATCTGCATCGATCTGTTACAAAACAAGCCCGTCGTCCGGACAGTGCGGTTCAAGGAAACACATCACTTGTCGATGAGCCTGCGGGGACAGAACAAACCTCTCGTACGCTACACGTTAGATTGAAAAGTTGATATCAAGCACAAGCACTGTGCGGGATTGAAATCAAGTATCCTTGAAATATCCGGGAACAGAACAACGTACAGTCCGACGAGATCGACTCGAGCTCCCCGTAGGTTATTAGTGCAGGGCAGTACCCGTTAAGAGAGATTTGACAAGAAATTGAGGGGTCGGTAATCACGTATATTATGATGACTCATGAGTCGGAGTCATGACAAATAAGACCACATTGCACACCCCATTCGAATTTCTTTCGATATCTCAGCACATTGAATGGCGACCGCACTAGCCAAGCAGCCAACTGAGTGGAAGCCTCGACGGTGGTCCGATATAATGAATCAATGTGGTGGCGTCGTCCCAACTTGGTCCCGGCCTGATGGTTAGCTCGAATTAAAAATCAGTCTGTACTGACAGTGCCTTTTTTCGTATTGGATGTACCCCAGGTAGTCAACACCGCGATAACCGCTGTTCTGAATGTGCACAGATCCAGATCGTCAGCCTTCAGGGCACAGCTTCTTGTCGACGGACGCCGCCGCGGCGTCACATTGCGATGCGACGTGTCCTGCCGCTTCAAATTCGAGGTCAATAGAAGAAGTTCAAGTTCTTCAGTTTCCGTGCAGTGTTCTCATCTCCTCAGGCCATGTTGCCTCCCCCAGCGCTGCTAATCTGGATTGCCAGTGTAGGCCTGCTTCAGGCAGAGTCTGCAATCACCTCCCAAACTTCACCACTCGACACTTGTGGTCTCATTGCAAACGTCGTTTCTGACAATTCTGCTGTATTCTTTCCCGACGATTCTGAGTATGTTGATGGTAAGTTCGAAGGAAGGAGCATTTGCATCTGCTGAATATTCCTCAGATAATGCCCACTTTGCCGTGTCTGCGGCGAAAAACTCAACCTGTTCTGTGGAACCCGGCACTGCGGCTGACATTGGATCAATCGTAAGGCTGAACCTAAGCGGAGACTTGTTGACTAAATGGCTGTATTAATTTAGGTGAAAATTTTGGCTAGCACTCGCACACCGTTTGCTGTGAGTTCAGTAAATCTTCGGAACTGAACTATTTTTCACGAGTTATAGATCAAAGGCGGTGGCCACAACCTAAATCCTGGATTTTCGTCGACGTCTGGGGTCCAGCTTTCGATGGCTCGCTTCAACCAAGTTATCTTCCACGCGGAGTCTCAAACAGTCGATATTGGCAGTGGACTTGTCTGGGATCAAGTTTATGCTGATCTCGAACCGTATAATGTCAGTGTCGTTGGCGGGCGCGCTACCGGAGTCGGTGTTGCTGGACTTTTACTCGGTGGTGGTAGGCGACATAGCGAAAACCCGCATTCTTGTCTCAGACTTTTTCAGGTTACTCGTATAAAACCAACCAGTATGGCCTGGCTGTGGATAGCATAACAGCGTTCGAGCTCGTATTGCCTTCCGGGAAAGTGCAAACTATTACCCAGAAGTCCGACCAAGATCTCTTCTTCGCCCTACGGGGCGGCGGAAATAATTTCGTGCGCATCTCCCAGTGAGATTTACTTTGTTGATCCTGATCGTTCGACAGGGTATTGTGACTAAGTTTACGATGAAAACTCACCCTCAACCTACTGTTTGGGTGTGTCGGCTTGAATGCTTCAATGTATTGATCTCAACCTCCTGTCAGGGAGGGTCTATTACTTATGCCGGAGCACAAGGCGACGCAGTAACGACCGCGCTTTTGAATTACACAGAAAAAAACACGGACCCGCAAACCGGCTTGCAGTGTACTTACGCGTCCTTCGGCGGTCAGGTGGGGCCCTTCAACTACTTTTCTTCTGCAGCTCTCACTTGAAGTTGTATGTGTCAGGACATTGTCATGGTAAACCTTTTTATAACGAGCCCGCGCCTCCGGCTGGGATTTTCGATGCATTCCTCGCTATCCCGGCTATTTCCTCCAATGTCAGCGCGCGCTCCTATCTCTCCCTTATTCAGAGTGCAAATACAGATCTTACCGCTGGCATGAGGTACAATCTCAGATGTGGAACACAAAGGGCTATCCGACTGACCGAGTACAGGGGACTTTACAGCACTGTATCTCATACAGCTGTCACCCTATCCCTCACGACTGCCATGCGGAACGAAACAAACGTGAGCTTCGCTTGCTGTTCAGAAGTTGATTCCTGGTCTGACTACGCTTAGTTCTATGGCGCTTTACTCCAACCCGACACGTTGGTGTTGAACGGTTACGTCATTGAGCCTTTCCTCCCGGATGCCTACCATCGAGGACTCAGCCCTACCGCTTACCCGCCTGATCGCTCGGAAAATATACACCCGATGAACATATACTACGCATGGACCGATACAAACTTTGACGAAGTGATGCTAAAAACCTCTCGGGCATCTACTCGTCACCTCCAAAATGTAGCCGCTGCAGAGGGTATCCTTGCTTCGGCAATGTATCCGAATTATGCGCTGTTCGGGACGCCATTGGAAAGATTCTATGGGGAAAATATAGACCGGTTGCGAGAAATTAAAGGCAGGGTGGATCCGTTCGATGTTATGAGTCTCACCGGCGGGTTCAAGTTGTGAGGCAATGACTGGGAGCATTAACAAGGGTGCAATTTGAATAGAATGATATTCTTGTCCTTTTTTCACGGCCACTCGGATCGTGCCAAAACCGCGAAATAAGAATCACTGGCAGCATCGTGTCATTGATTTCGGACCATGGCTATGGGTCCATATTTTGGCCACCATACACAGCACCAACGGTGAGATCGATGTCAACGACAAAGATCCCACTAGTACTTCGCCGCACGTTTGTTGCGCGATGCAGCTGTCAGACAGAATCCGTTGCCGACGGGCCGTCAGAACGCTTCCCGCTTCACGCAATCCTTCTCTTTCCCAGGCGAAGGTTTAGTGGGAGTAGAGCGCTGAAGATATAATGTGACACTCTGCACTGCCATAGTTCTTCACAGCGCTGCTGGTTCCCTCTCTCCCAGAAATGTTTGCCATGCTCTCCCGCATTTACCATGTAGGCTCTTTCCTTCTAATTGGTCCTCAACTAATCGCCGTCGGCTCCTTGCAGATATCGAGCCCTCCGAAGGGGGAGAACGACCACCTCGACCAGACGCTGAAACCGCTCAATTTCGGTTGTCTCGGTGCTGCAAAAATTGGTCCAGCCGCCCTTATCAAGCCCTCCCAGTCACACCCCGAGGTGATACTCTACGCCGTTGCTGCGCGTGATGCAAAGCGTGCAGAAGCTTATGCCAAAGAGCACGGTTTCCGAAAGAGTTACGGTGGGAAGACAGCGTATCAAGGTATTCGAGTATTAATTCCCTGCATTGAACATTCCCACATCGCCTTTATACAGATCTCATCGATGACCCCACAGTCGACGTGGTATACAACCCGCTTCCGAATGGACTGCATTACGAGTGGACGATGAAGGCGTTGGAAGGCGGGAAACACGTGTTGCTCGAAAAGCCTGCGACCAACATTGCTTCGGAAGCAGCCCAGATCTACGCCCTCGCCGGACGCAAAAACCTGGTTGTCCTTGAAGCCTTTCATTACAGGTTCGTGGGCTACGCCGACTCAGATGAAAGCGTCTCAAATTTTGTATGCAGATTCCACCCTGCAATTCAACACGTCAAAAGGATTCTGGACAGCAAAGAGCTCGGTGCAATCAAAAAAATCGCCGTCAGCTTGACCGCGCCTGCCGGTACAGCTCCGGACGGCGACATTCGTTGGAACTACGATTTAGGTGGTGGCTCCACCATGGACCCTGGATGTACGCCTGGTAGCCGTACACTTTTTATGATTTATTCAGTCAAGGATAGGCTACACCGTCAATGCCCTGCGCTATCTCGCTTCCTCCAATCCCACTGCCGTCCTCACCGCCAAGGCCGTCCCGTACTCCTCTCGTCCGGAGCATAAGCAGATAGACAAGATGTTCTGGGCGACCCTTGCTCTCGAGCAGGATATCATCGGTGATTTGCACTCCAATTTGGACGAGGCTAAATTATTTGGGATCATCCCCCGCATTCCAAAGCTCTCGGCTACCGTGCAGTGCGAGGGCGGAACCCTAGAAATTTTCAATTTCTTGGTCCCCCACTACTATCATTCCATCACCGTCTCGCCTTCGGGAAAACCGCGTCGTGTTGAAAAGGCATATTCATTCAAGGGTGCTGCTAAAGGAGAAGACTGGTGGACGACCTACAGGTTAGTGGATCATACACATCTGTGCCCCACTCACGATGTTCCAGATACCAGCTGGAGGCCTTCGTTGACAAAATTCAAGGTCGTGCTCCGCAAACCTGGGTGGAACCGAACGACACCATAGATAACATGAAGTGGGTGGAAGCGATTTATGCGAAGGTAACAAACTGCCGTCTCAGAATCTTGTTCAGTTTCTTGACGAAATGCATTTGTCAGGATGGATTTGGAAGCCGTCCCGCTTCGAAGTATGTGTACCATGAGCATACAGAGTAGAAACATCCGCAATTTGTCCTGTTTCCCGAATTTGACTTGACATAACATTGAAACAAACCACTTTACCTCTACTATTAGTTCTCTATTCTGGTCGTCGCCACCATACCGGAAACTCGGGTTCAAGGTGTATATGCTATCTCCGCTGTGCATTTCTGATCTGCCTAGATCTGTTACCTCCCCGCGCTCAACGGAGACCTTGTCAAATGTAACAAAAATACAAACTCGATGTGTATGCGGCCTCCCGGACAAGCTACTTCATGATCTCGGCGATTTTCCCGGAGATGGCTTGCGGGCAATAAAACGCGGGCAGACAAGGTCAATTAAGATCCCAACAATGTCCCTCGCAATCAGGCTCCCAGACATTCTTGCGAATTGGCCGTGGCCCAGGGCTCTCAATCCAAACTATGCGGACTGTCGCCTGGAATCTCAGGAGTGGAGCAGCAAATTCCGCGTCTTTTCGACAGCACAACAACGCGCCTTCGATCTCTGTGACCCCAGTCTTTTGGCATCCCTTGCCTATCCCACAGTTACCCGTGGTACGACTTTGTTTCAAGGTTTTGACTGCACGCTCACGAGGTTTTTGCAGCCCGCTGTCGTGTTGTTTGTGACCTTCTATACATTTTTGGGATGTTCGACGTGAGTTTGAGTTTTGTTCTTCCTTTCATTCTTCGGAGGGTCAGTATTTCATTGCTTTTCATCTAGGATTGCTCGGACGTGATGGAAGCGAAAGCTGTTGAGGAATGGGCCGATATCATTATGCATGCTTTGAGAAACCCTCATTCCCCGCGTCCCACCGAGGAGCCGGTGATAGGGGAAATTATTCGCTCGTCAGTATTGTTCAATCTGTCGTCGGACAGTTACCAATTAACCTGTTGCAGATTCTGGTCCAATGCCCTCAAGGTTGTCGGCTCTGCCGCTCAGAAACACTTTATTGAAGAATTCGGCCTGTACACCAAAGCCGTGGTTGAACAGGCTCGGGACCGAGACCATGTCATCTTTCGTATGTTAGCCTCGCCTCCGGAACAAGTTGTTGCTTACTCAGCTCAGGAGATGTCGAGAGCTACATGGTCCTCCGACGCAACAACCTCGGTGCTAAACCAGCATTTGCTCTCCTTGAGATGGACGTGGACATTCCCGAAAACATTTATGAGGATCCCGCGCTGGACACCCTTCGTCAATGTGCCGTCGATATGATATGCTTGGCCAATGTGGGGTTTTATTGCCGTCTCGAACAGCAAGCATGCTAATTTCCGTCTGGCAGGATTTGTACTCGTTCAATGTAGAGCAAGCCAAAGGAGATGACCACAACATCGTGACGTTGATGATAATTCACGAACACATGGCCGTACAAGAGGCTATTGACCGTGTTTCGGCAATCCATGACCGCCTTGCGACAGAGTTTCTTGACGTGTTTCATTCACTTCCATCCTTTGGTTCACCGGCGGTCGATTCGATGGTCCGGCGCTACGTAGACGGCCTAGGGAACTGGATCCGGGCGAATGAGTGTTGGAGCTTTGAAACCTGGCGGTACTTCAAAAATGACGGGTTGCGCGTCCAGAGAGAGCGTTTGGTTGATTTGCTTCCAAGGGATGGGTCCTTGCTCTCCATAGTCGCGTAGAATGGGAGATTTGAGAATAAGCACTGTATTACTGTGTGAATTTTGTGATATTTACCATAGAACTGCGAACGCGGGACCTTGCGTCGACAATCCTGTCCTATCATGTCATAAAAGTCATGGAATCTGACTGCGGGAAACTAATAGTTGAACATGTCTTCACCCAAAGGGTATAATTATTCAACCGCCGCCAAACATCAGTGCGTGACGAATGACAGTGAAACATAGTTTTCACTTGTTCACCCTGTCCGACTTTTACTGCGGTCTCTCCGGCGATAAACTACTGCGCATAGATGCAAACTGTCAGTTCATTAATTTCAAGATCACCGACATGAACTTATATGAATTTAAAGACGCAACAAAACTATCAAAATTTAGGGCAGAATGCATATGCTCTCTATTCCGCTGTCATAGCATGAAACTCTTCCATAAGTACCTTGAGCTTATCGCTACCCCCCAGTCTCTCCAACTCGGCGAGAATTTCCTTGTGGAACTGATTCAACACGCTCAACGTGTATTCGAAAGACTTTGTCTCCGACTTCAAGTACGCGATGGCATGAGTTTTTAGGGTAGGACTCGTTGGTCTCTTCTGAAGAACGTCTAGAATCTCGGACATCAGCGAGAAGGCCGTGTCCAACATATTACGCTTGCCGCACTGAGAATCTGTCTGTTTCCTTGATCTTCTCGGATGCCATGAATTATCGGAAACGAAAATTTTCCCTCCGTGAGATCTTCAGCGAAGCCTTTGTCAACTTTGTACTACGGAATTCATCAATAAAAAGATCGGAGTATATAATGAAACTGGAGGTACCACGGAACTCTGCAAGTTCAGAAGGTCGTCACGAATCTGGAATGTGACCCCAATCATGTTGGTCAGGGGAACATAATCCCTGGACGGCATAAGGAGAGTTTTTCTATCTACAATGATTTGCACTCACACTGTCTTGTTTTGAGTAGCAAAGGCCATCATGAGCTTGACTCCAATACGAAGGAGACCTCCCGTCTCTGCAATGATGATGATGAGTAGATACAAACCGATCTTCGCCGTCCACGTACTGTTATTAACCATCTCAATATATTGCTCTTCGGTGGGACACCGGTTTGAATCACGCCAAAGAAGTTCGATACCTTGCCCGCGATGAAGCAAGATGAGCTCGCCTAGTGTAAATGGATTGTCGTCTCCCAAAGACCAAGGATTATGAAGCAAACACACTTGTCAGGATATCATACAACGGTTGGAGATCATCCGCCGTCAAGTTATTCGTAGGCGACGGGAGTCGCGAGAGCTCTTGGAAAGCAAGGAAGTACATATAATTGGCGGCATTTATCGTTTGGGGTATTCCATAAATTTTATGGGCCACTACATCATCGCACCGCTCTTCATAAGCTGTTCGCCAGACTGTGTATACACATCAACTTACCCGGGTTTCCTCTGCGAAGCTGAGAGTCATCCTCTATATCGTCTATCCTGAAAGTTTCTCAGTACAGGGGAAGAGATTAATGTGCGGCATACATTAGGCTCGCTGTATGAAGCATGTTGATGATGCTTGCAAGCGAGTTCAGTGTCTCGGCTGGCACTTTCAGCCATTCGTTGAAGCCTTCCATCAGCCGGCTGCGAAAGTTTTTTCCGGCATTAGACGCGATGTAGGTGTAGGGCTCCAGAATCTCCTATTGGTGCAAGGTTTTCAGCACAACTAGCAACCCCTCGGCCGGCAACTGACCGAGTCGTCGAAAGAATGGCCGCTATCACCACGGGAGATTCTTTTGAAAAGATCACGGAGATTAGTTGCACCAGCAGAAACAGACATGGTGTATCGTTGTGTTTTGCGTGAGCCCTCCTCTTATATACCGATTGTTTTTTTGAGCACACATACGGATCTTGAAGACATTAGTATGACTCGGAAGCAGTGTATGCGGGCTTTCAAATCTGCCTTGCTTCCGGCCACGAATCCGACATGGATGTTAATCAGCTCCAAAGCGTAAAATTGTGTCAAGCAGGCGTTTGGGGCGGGAGAGAAACAATCATTTGTGTTGTGGCGGACGTTGGCCGATGGAAGATCGGAGATACTGATTATAAATCAATTCACACGGTTGAATTTACATTGCCAACTTTGATATCACGCGATTCAAGAGGAAGAGTGCATTAGCGTGCATTCAACCCTGCCCAACAGGTGTGGCAGATGCATATCTGATCTCTCTCCGTCACCGGGTACCTTGGACCAGGTTGGTCTACCTACTGTCTGCGCTGGTCTAGTACCCGGTACACACATATATAATCCGACAGACCTCGACCGATGTAGGCCTACTGGGTCTACGCCTCGGAAGCAATGGTAGTCGCATGGGTCTGTGTACAGTGCCTACGCACTTCGGGTCGAAACGCAGTGTGTCTTGCGATCTGTTTATATGGTAGAGCAGAGTAAACAGGGCTCGTCCGACACGTCCGACGTACCCGAACCTCTTCTATTATTAGTCTAATCACCGTTGTAGACGCATCTAGGCAGATATAGACCGGGTTAAAGCGAGGCTCGTCGCGTGTAGCCGGGGTTGGAATACAGTGATGTCTACCTAGGTCTACCTCCCGCCGATGATGGTGGCTTCTTTGAAAGGGAGTTTCAAGCAGCCGTACTAACCGAGATTCAACTCATCTTGCTAATCTCACTGCCTCTGTGGATTTCTTACGAAACGCCCCAAAACCCTCGATCCTGTTTATCACCGTACTAACGACCGTATCAGACCCGGGAACAACCGAGTATCATTACAAACGCTGGGAGATGGGCGCCGCAAGATCAAAATCAGCTCCCGCTCCGAACCGCATTTTAGGCGACGAAGTGTCTCAAGATATGCCACTACTGAAGGCTTTTTCCAACCCCTCACTGCGCCTCCCCCATGAGCCCAACAACCAGCTTATCGGTGCTCCTCGCCTGCTGCACATATGTTTTCTACCGCCTTTGGCGGCGCTCACCACCGTGCTTTCGTGATATTGCTGGTCCCCCGGCAAAAAGCTTCGTATTGGGTAAATGGTCCCGATTAATCCATGGCACGTCACTGTCTAAGGACCTGCTCAGGGAATATCCCGCAGCTGATGTCTGCAGACGGATATGCGTTCCATGCGGATCTTGCTCAAAACTATGGCGGTGTCGTCAAGTTGCATGCCGTCTGTGGGGTATGAACGACTTTGCTAGTGGCTTCCACTCGGCTTCCACCTCACTCAACCGCCTACACAGGAGAAACATCTATACGTGTTTGACAACGCCGCTATGCACAGTGTGCTTATAAGAAATGAATCAGTTTACAACATGCCGGACGCCTTCATCGCGTGAGTGGGCCAGGATCGCACTCGCCATAAACATCACCCTTAATCCTACTACGTGATAGAGCCAACCATCTCATGTTTGGACCCTGTCTAGTGAGCACATCAGGTATTCCGCAGCCCCTCTGCTGTCTAGTAATACTCAACGCGAACGCGGCCAGGGCAACGTCATCGACGGGGACGAAAGATCATGAACCCTGTCTTCTCCCCCACTCGCCTCCGGGAAATTCTTCCTATATTATACAACATCACCCACGAGGCAGGCAACCGTTCCGGAGTTTCGAATGATCTAGACTCATTACTTTCCAACAGATGAGCACCGGTATATCTGCACGCCTTGCACACAGTAAAACAGGGGAACTAGATATGCTCAAGATATTGGGAACCACTGCCCTAGAGTTTATCGGGCAGGCGGGGCTCGGACACTCCTTTGCTGCCTCTCAATCCAATACCTTGGAAGGGATGAAACAACTCTTGTACGCTTGTCATTTTCTTGTCGCTTGTAAACTGTTTCTACAATGCTGCGGGTCACCGCTTAGATTTGCAGCGAAACGTATGATAATACCGATGCAAGTGCTCCCATTTCTCCTTCGGACGACCCCCCCAGCTTTCCGTCGTTGGATGATCAAGTTTGTTCCACTTTCAGATCTCCGCCTTGCTCGAGATCTGGTCGACGTTATGGATAGTAACTCCAAAAAGATTCTCGCTGAGAAAAGAGCCGCCATAGCCAGAGGAGATGCTGCGATCATGGAACAGGTCGGCCAGGGTAAGGATATGATGAGCCTCCTCCGTACGTTTATTTCTTTGACGGCAAATTTAATTGACTCACATTGACTCAAATAGTGCGAGCGAGCGATATTATAAACCAAGAGGACAAACTTCCGGACGAAGAGCTCCTGGGACAGATGAATGTCATCATCTTCGCCGGTACAGACACGACGAGCACGGCGGTGTCGCGCTGTTTGCAAGAGCTCGCACAGCATCCAAAAATCCAGGACCAGCTCAGGTCTGAGGTGACCAAAGCTGCCGTCCACGGCGATTTGAGCTACGAGACTCTCAGTACTCTACCTCTCCTAGAGGCTGTCTGCCGCGAGACCTTGCGCATGTGGGTGCTTACATTGTCCACTAGGCGCATTCTTGACGACGTCGCCCTCGCTCGCACAGGTATCCACCCGCTATTACTTCCAGTCGACAAGCGCAAGTGTTAACACCACTATATTTCAATTACCAGTTAGCTGAGATTTTTTTCAACACAGCACGAAAGATATGATTTTACCTCTCAGTACCCCGATGGTCGGCCTGAACCAGAAGCGTATTACCGAGGTATTTGTCCCCAGCGGTACGATTATCCATATCGGCATCAAGGCCGCCAACACGAACCGTGACGTATGGGGACCGGATGCGCTGGAATGGAAACCAGATCGGTGGCTTGCACCCCTGCCGCAAACCGTCATGGACGCCCAAATTCCGGGCGTGTACCCTAAACTGTGAGGGAACAGCGTCTTTAACCTACCACTCACTCCTGATTGTTGGGATTTAGCATGACCTTTATCGGTGGTCCCAGAGGATGCATGTAAGCGCCATTCAATGTGCTTTGTGAGCTGATACGATTGGATTTCTCCAGTGGATACAAATTTGCTGAAATGTCGATGAGTGAGTCGCTTTTTCGAGATCGGATTCAAATGCTCAACGAAAATACAGAGGTGCTTCTCGCCGTGCTCATCAAGGACTTTGTTTTTGCGTTATCGGACAAAGAGATTGTGTGGAAATTGGGGCAAGCCGAAGCCCCCAGCGTCGACGGAGAGCAGGTGTTACCCATGATCGTCTCTGTTGCTCAGCGCGAGGATTGATGTAGCAGACATGGCATATATAAATACCGTTGAAGTGGTTTCCCCAGAAAATCCAAGAGATAGTGCGTAACAAGGAACTCAGCTTTCAGGAAGAGCACTCTGAGGAATTCATACCACTCCCGGCTGACGGGTATCCGTATCTTGAGCGTAGCTGCAACGGCCGCGAGATGGGGGAGAGCCGTTGGCCGCTACGGGGACAACTGCAGACGACCGGGAAGGGCAGCTGGAGCAGCGCGCGGAAAGCTTGCGGGCGTCGGCGGTGTCCAGCGCAACGAAGAAAAACCGCGCTATCAACGCACTACTTAGTGCGAAAATAAAGAGGGAACTTGAAGCGGGGGCGGGCAGGAAACGAGGACCCGTTCGACAGGTGGCAAGTTGGAAAAGTGACGAAGTCGAAAGAGTGATGTCACTTTCCATCCGACGAGACGGCCGGCCGGGCCGAGATTACCGCGCATGACTCCGTCTTGCAATTTTGAGCCTGGGCCCGAATTCTTTTTTTTTCTTACTTGTTGAACCGAAGCCTCAAAGCGCACGGACAACGATCCCGGTGCCC